>JAOTQE010035730.1:0-10153 GCA_025631205.1 Nesometra sesokonis
ACATGTGAACTTTAAGCTCCATTTACTCGAAAAGTGGAATTTGCGAGTTACGTTGTTTTGCCACGGAACGGCCGCACTGTCGACTGAAATGATAAATTCGTCTATATCTAACGCTATTACTTACAAGGCAACATTAAAAAAAAATGTTGGTGCATGGACGAGATTGCCTCTGTAGTGTTGAAAAAAAAAACATGCTGAAACAGCTTTCAAAATAATTCAGATAAAACATAATTACTTACAAATGTCTTTTGGGCAAGCATAAGTACCATATGGAAGTTCAATAACTTGTATAGGTTGAGGGCTCCCTTCTAATGGAGGTACTGTTAGTAATGATATCTGAAAATAAAGTTAAAATTAATGCTTTAATTATGTCCTTTTATCTATGCAATATATTAGTAGATTGCTACTTTGTGTACCATTGTTTGTATACAGAGACATAACATTATTGACGACATGACATGTTCCTAATAAGCTAATTGGTCAATAAACTATACTTTTTTATTTCGTGTCACATCCAACAGCAAGTTTACTCGCCACTTACAGGATGAGAACTACGCCATGCTTTCATGGAGACTTTCAAGTCTCATGAGGCTTGGGGAGTGGCTTTGTAAAGTTGTAGGAACTAACCTAGCGTGCAGCCAGGTTCGAACCAAGACCTCGGTATTGGAAGGCAAGCATGCTAACCACCAAAAATACAACGCCACGCCAAGACACATAATCAATTCACTGCAGTCACATGATTACTTCAGTTGTTTAAGCACAAGAGCTTGGGAAACTGTTTATAACGAGCATGCAAGAATGACAGAGTAGGCAATGCTGATGAATTTTTGTACGAAAATGGCAACTGCATCACTATCTTTTCAAAGTCTACCTCCTTTAAATGCCTATGGCAGATTACGAAGAATTATTAATACAAATACAGCTAGAATAATAATCATAAATAAATACCAATTCAATTTACTGCCACATTTATGGCTACTATATCAAAGTGTTAGAGCCAGCATACCAGAAGGTGTTGCAATAGAATAGCCTATTGTCAAAAAATAAAGATACATTCCAAAAGGTAGAATATTGTGCTTGTTTCTGGTATTAAGTCTATAATTCTTACCTCTTCCTGATCAGTTGGTAATATTGACCTATCTGTCATAAACACTGCCCTGGATATAAGTCTAATTAGAAAAAAAAAACAAATGTAAGTTAAATTTTTACTCAAATTAATATTTTAATATGAAGTATCATTATACAATTACACCGTTTTGACGATTAATATTCAACCTAGGCACTGTCGACCAATTTTGCCACACGACTATTGTTTATCTGGGAAACCGAATGCACGTACACTCGTACAGAATGCGGAAGGTGTTGTGACCTCCATTATGGCGAATGCACAAGTCAACTAAGCCTGTAACTACCTTTTCACAGTTGACTCTAGTTCATTATGAAGTATTACAAAGTTTTAAAGATCGATATAATACTCATAAAGCTACAATAATTGTTAATATTTATCTTGAATATCTGTAAGAAGACATGGATTTACCTTTTGAAGGCTCAGGCCTAGTAGGGCCTAGGCTGGCGGCAGGCTTAGGCTAGGCTAAATCCTGGCAAATCTGGACTTGCAAATAAACTATTTGAATAATAATTATAATATGAAATGCCCATTTTTGGGCAATATTGAAAAATATTGTACTCAGTGTGGTCTTTGACTCGTTCAATAATTTAGAACAGTTCGAAAAAAATATTTTTCGGCATGCCCTCAAAAGCATTCAATATTCTATAAACATATGGCCTGGTAACATCAGGCATTTGAAGAGTATGTGTTATGTTTAAAGTCTCATCCAAAATTTTCTATACTAACTTATATGTTGATCTACCAATACATTTTAACTAAAAAGATTACAAATGGTATTTGCCTTTTTAACCAACTACGATAAACTGTTATCGAGTACTGTACCATGTTTTTTTTTCTTTATTCTTAAAATTATGATGAAACTAATTTTGTCTCTGTTGTGCAAATGAAACAACAAAGATATTGTCATTTCCTGAAAAATATATTTACAGTAATGAGTAAATAGTGAGACTTACGAGGTAGTTGATGCCGATGCCAGGGATGGCCGGAAGCTATGATCCATAATTACATTCTTGCAGATAAGCCGTCGACCATCAGCACTAATAATTCCTTTACATCTATAAAAAAAAAGGCAAGAAAAATTAACTTTCTTAAGCTGATTATGATTTATTATATAACAGAACTATGTTTCCCTGTATAATTTAACATAGTTACTGTTTGTGTAAACACTTATTTATAATTCCTTCATCCATTATCTATGACTTAATTGCTGCTGTGATGTTACAAGGGAGAACGTGAACATCAAAATAATATTTATATTATATTATATTATAAGCTTATATTGTAAATTTAAAAAATAAAATAAAACAAAAATATCATTATTTGTGTGTGACCTACTCTGACAAAATAAAAATGAGTTTAATTTCAGATTTCTATACTCAATCCAGACTATCAAATTTTCTTTGAAGCTTTTTGACAATCTGGACACAGCTTTATGCTATCTGATAGGTGTATTATAACATTTACAAAAACACCTAACTTACTATTTACGTGAAGAGAATCTCAAGATATATGTTTTATAAAGGTGTTTTTGAAAAAAAAAAAAAAAACAATTACAAAAAAATTGAGAATGGAAGTTTTTGTTTACTACAATATGATACTTATAAAAAACACTTTTTTTCAAACTTGTATTGATTGAATTCACACAAATATTACTTGATTTTGATTACTGAATAGTGGTGGTTCTAAAAAAATAAATAATTTTTAATCCTGGTAGTAGTGATTTTGGGTGTAAATACCACTTCAGTAATACGGTAAAAGGAGATCTGTGACTTATGTTTCATTTGCTGTAACTTACTTATTTTCAGTGTCCACAATAAGTCCTTTCCCGGGACAGCGTAGCATGTAAATTCCATTAAAAACAGCACACATCCGACAGAAGCATTGAGGGAGCTCTCCACTTCCATAAAGTGTCCACAGAAAAGCTGTGTTTCCATAACGACCAAGTGATTTTAAGAAATGATGCATGGATTTCAATCCCTACAGAATACAAATTATAATTATAAATATATTAATTGGAATTTATGAATACTGAGTTGGGAAATACATGAACACAGCACAATATTAATACTGTAGACGATAACTACAAATAAAAGTAAACCATTTTCCGAGCCATACGGCTCATAGGGCTGGAGCTTATTCTAGTTTCAAGAGCGTGAAGCAGATGAGTGTGATACTCCCCCTGGATGGGACGCTAGTCCATCGCAGGTTACTTCCCTGCAATTTGCCGGTACCCATCATACAGCTGGGTAGACTGAAGCAATGTGAGTAAAGTGGGTTACCCAGGCACAAGCAACTGGTGCAAGTATCACAACTGTTGACCGCTCAATTGGGATTTTGAACTGTAACCTCTGCACCAACTGCTCTCACTAACTACAAATGATGATGGTTTACCTAACACTAGACCAATCGTCTCGTCAATTGGAACGTTTAACTACAATTTAGCGAAATATTTAAGTGAACTAACACAGCCATATATACCAGATGAATATACAGTAGCCGACACGTTTAACTTCGTTAAAACTAATAAGGACTATAAGTTAAAACATAAATTTATGATTTTTTTTGATGTTTAATGTTTGTTCACAAACATACCGTTAGAAGAATCTATTGATTTAGCCATTGAATACATTACTTCAAACAATAGCGAATGTAAAATAAAAAAGGAAAACCTAAAGAAACTATTAATCATAGCAACATCAGGTCATTTTTGTTTGAATAATGAATACTTTCGATAAATTGATGGCGTTAGTATAGGGTCCCCGCTAGCTCCAATACTCACCAACCTCTTTATAGGAAATAATGAAAAAAGATGGTTAACGGACAAAGACTGTCCAAAATTGGATCTATATTTAAGATATGTGGACGACACTTTTTGTTTATTCAACACAAAACATGACGGAGAAGGTTTCAAACAATTCTTAAACACAAGACACGCAAATATAAAATTTATGACAACCAGATGAGTTTTTTTTTAGGTGCTAAAAGCACCAAAACATCAACATTTTAATAAGAAAAAGACATTTACTAGATTATGCTTTGTTATCTGAGTTTCTGTCCTAGGATATACAAAATTAGACTAATAGCTAGTTAGTGGACAGAATGTACAAATTAAATAACACATGGTCTGGATTTGATGAAGACCTAATTGAATAAAAAAATAACTTGTAAATGTAATAGACAAAGTAATTCGAGAATATTTAGACAAAACAACAGAAAGCCCCAGGAAAAGCCAATGACGGTGTAGACCAAACATTTTATTTTAAACTACCCTATCGATATGGTGTTTAGCACTACCAATAAAACCTCACATATTGGGGAAACTTCCTGACATTTTTCAATGAGGACACAAGAACTCTTACATAGGAACAAAAATTCACACATACACAAATGCATCACGAAAAACGGAAACTGCAAAACTTTCAGCAAGGTAACATGTTTTAAAATAAAATGGACACTGCAAAAACACAATACTAATTAAAAATCACAGAATCCATGCATATTAAATGGAAGAGTCCAGAACTTAATAAACAAGTAAAAAGTTACAATCTTACTCTAAGTATTTAACTTTTTAATCAGAATTACATACACATGAAGCTAACAAGTTGTATTGCACAAATTTGTATATATTTAGAATAATTAAGTCTAGCGAGTAACCTGAGATTTTTGATTTCCTTATTTTACTTACACTGAAGATGTCGTAGCGATTACAATGGAACATGTCTGCCATTAGAAGTACTTTTGTTGTTCTTAAATTCCGCTTTACTTTGCTTTCTGTTCGAAAGTTTGATGTATCAGTAAAGCCTTTACGTTAACCGGTACAGTGACTAAACAAGAACTGAGACAGTTCGAACAGCTACATAAAAAAAAAGCTTGAAAAGGCTAATGCCCATGTAAACTTTCTTATAATGCTATCATTAATAGTGTCTGCAACATATTCCAAAAATTGCAGAGTACAGACCCTGTTGTCGGCTCTCTGAGTAAAAAGTTGTTCAATAATTTTGGACTCTGCAATTACTTCTTAGCATTTCAATGAAACTGAATTATGATTTACATCTGAATCGAGAAATCCCTCTCTAACCAAACCAATGCCACCTTTGAATATCATGCCCTCTATTTAGCATTCTAATAAGTCGACAAATACACTTTAGCAAGAGTATGTTAGTTGAAAGTAACATAATGTATGCACTATTGACTTTTACATGCACAGATGTAATTTGTTATTCTTTTTCCACAACATGCTTGTTAGACTGAATTATATTGGTATTTATTTTGTTGATTAATAATTGCTTACAGAAGTTTCAAAAGCATCGCATATTATTAATATAATTTGGCAACAATTCCATACATGGAGTTACCTTTCACAATAAAATTAATTTTCATAACTATTATAAAATTTATCAAAACAGATCAATTAAACTTACATCTTCAGTTAATGTATCCTGTGTTACCATGGCAATAGAATGTATAACAAAATGCTGCAAGGTGTTAGTTAGTTTCTTGAATTTCAAAAACTCAACAAAGGGTTTGTCTAAATATTCTGTAGAATAAAGAAAAAAAACATGATACTTAATTCCACCTTTTATATGTCTATTAAAATGACTAAATTTTACTATAAATAAAATGAGAACAAGGCACTACCACCATGTCCTAAATGTTGGGGCTTTTTTGGGTTTGGGTTTGCTACCAAACCACCCAATGTAGTAACTTAAAAATTGTATTTTTTGTGGTACAGTTAATTTTCACACTTTTCATGTTCAAAAGAACTACGGCAAAATTTATTTCCATACAAATTTATGTAGCAAAATTCTATTCACAAAAATGACAATGTGTGAATATTTTAATTAGGTTGAAAATGTGAAAACGTACGTACACACAAATTATCACTTTACAGTGTTTTTCCAACCATCAAGATATTCATTTTCTGTTTTTGATCATCTCAAAACAGTCCACGAACAAGGAGAATGTGTTTCATACAAAAATGTGATAGTAAATGAGATGATTTTCAAAAAACATTTGAAGTTATTTTTAACACAAATAAGATACTCAGTTGATCATTCATACATATAAATTGTCAATTTGTGATTTTTAATAATTTTAAAATAGATATAAAATGTATACAAAATGAAAGGAAAACCTAGGTTATTTCACCCCAAACTCTGTGACGTTTTGCCTTCAAAAACACTTCTAGAATGACATGAAACAAAACAGAAGGGCTAAAACAAATTATTTGTTTGACTTTTCCTGCATCCCCTTTGTGAAAGGCTCTGCCTAAAGGAGCTTTTTTTTTTCAGCCCAATTATTTATTTTTATTTTAACAATTGTGTAGTCATTTTGTATGTAATATTTGAATCACAAACACAAACAATAGTTTGGATCATGTGTAGAGATGTACAGTATATTCATATCAAACACCTCTGATTGTTTCAATAATTGTTATGCAGGATTTCAGAATTATCTTCAACTTCAATAAAAGTTTCTGAAAAAGCGGCACTAATTACCCTACAATTCCAAAAGGGATTAGAGACAAGGTTTAGTTTTATGCCTAATATACAACCGTTGACGTCTTCATCATTCTTACCTTCATATTCAATTTGTCTCTCCTGATAATGCAAGCAGAATTCTATAAACTTCATCAAAATCCGCTTCTCCAACATTGTCACATATTTGCTGCTAAACACATCAGCCCGAGAGCATGGAACCTTTAATGAAAACAACAAGGTTAGTTCATTTCACTTTAACTTTTTTTAGAAAGTGACAATTTTCTATTTATTTACTTGAAAAGTGGGTCAGGGGTTGTGTCAGCAACAGAGCATCATAACACAATTTATTTCCAACCCTGTAGATACAACAGTACCTAATACGTTGCCTGTATAGATCATCATTAGATTAACTTATTCAACTTAATTAAAGGGGACCTTCTAGACAGATGACTTTTATTGAGAAGCAGATGATTGGCATAGATTAAGAACAATTGCGAGTAACAGAGAAAAATTTATTCAAATCAGTGCATTGTTACCTGTTCATGCCTAAACTGGATTCATAATTACGATTTAGAGTCTAGTATACAGTTAGAAAGAAAAATAGAACAGTACAGTAAAACAGTATATACTAAACAGTATGAATACTAAAACTGATAAAATATCAAAAAGGCACATTATTGCACGATCTGATCATATCATAAAATATCAAATTGAAATTGAGGTATGTGCATAATTATTATTAAAACATACTCAATACTAAAGGGCGTAAAATTTACCTTTTCTAATTTTCCATTAATGTATGTCAGCGTTCTCGTTATTGCTTTGAATTCGGCATAGCGACTCACTCGAGACTCAATCAAGGCTTCAATCAAAGACCCTCTGCAAAACATTAGCTGGCCACAAAATATTAAGTCAATTATTTGATAACAATGCATTAAAACTACTGATCATTGTATTATAAAACTTGTGGGTTGGGGGGTGTGGTTAGGGGGCTACAGCCTTCCCCCCCCCCCATCGGGGAGAAATTTAAGATCTTGTTGGGGGCTCCGTAGATCCAGGGGCGAGCCCACTATATACCAAACAGCCTAATAAGGCACGTAAAATACGGCAAATAACGTTTTTTTTTGCTTGTCAAATCGAAAACCCGGAACACGCCCACCTTGAACTTGGCCTATCTGTCGGGGGCTGTCGGGAGTTGCCATCACTGTCAGGAGTTGCCCTGCCGTCAGGGAATTCCTGGCGCTGCCACTGCGGCAATTTAAGACTTTTTTGTTACAAAGGTGAACGCGACAGGCGGGGACAGATGGCGACACTCCGCTGATTCTTGGCCATTAATTATTTTCTTTGTTTTTTCATTACAATTTTTGCCGATACATATATCCGTGCCTTCACTGTTATCAAACTGTTATTTTTTTATTCCCAGGACCATTTGAAAACCAGTGCATTTAGCTTTATTAATTTGTAATAGGGTATATGTCACTGAAATGCCATCCTGGCTAAATAAGTTATAAATAAAAAATAAATTAAAATAATTAAAATGGCATAGGGCCTTCGAATTTGGTCTGGTGCACACACTCAATTAAAAAAAACACATAGAAGCAATGTGTTAACAGTTATACTAAAGACCTATGTTATATACTTCTCTACCTTTTTGATGATATTAGTTAAATTAATACCTTCGGAGAGAGATCAATATTGAATTTCCTCCATTCATGCTTTATAAGATTCTGTGTCCATTGTTTTCTTGCTTCTATTACAGGTTCTTCTACTGCTGAATCTGCTGCTGCCACATCTGCAACAGGCTCCTCTGGCACAGCGTTTGATGCCACAGGTTGCACTGCTGCAACATCTTCTGGTATAGTATCTTGTGCCACATGAGCCCCTGCTGCAGCTTCTTCTGGTACAGTATCTTGTGCCACAGGTTTTTCTAACTCAACCTCTCTTTGTGGGACAGCATCTGCTTTGTCATCATCTCTTGCAGTTTCCTCTTGGGCAGCACATACTTGATTATTTACATCACTTGATGAACCTCCAATGTCTGCAGCAGATGCATCGTCACCATCTGATGGATACGAAGCTGTAGAACTTCCTTCTTGTTGACTACCAGAGGCACCATTACCTGATGTGGATGAACTTGGTTGATTTGATATTCCAGCAATCTCCTCTGGATTTGGTTCTGTATGATGGATCTCTACCTCTTCTGACCTGACAGTATCCTCCTGATTTGTTGGCAAATGATCTTGTTCTGCCTCATCATTACCATCTGCTGGAGCTTCATCTCCAGGCAAGTCTGGGTCTGCTCCTACTTGAGGCAGTGATGGTGGTGGTGTAGGAATTCTATTGAATGGTCCTCTCCTTTCTGGTACTGGCTCCCCTTCACTATATAAAACAAACCAAACAATACTTTTGTTTTGTGTCACATATAACAATGAGTTTACTTGCCACTTAAAAGAACAATGTCAGGTAAAACCAAGTCTCATTATGACGCTTAGGAAATGGCGCAATTAGATTGCGGACAAGAACCAGAGATGTAATCATGCTGAGTGAGGTGGGCGGGGCAGCCCACCCTAAAAAATGTTCCACCCATGCTAAAACTTATTTTAAGGCCTTCCACCCAGTCTAACTTCAATCTGCCATGTTACAACAACATATCTCATGCTCTATCTGAATGTACAAATAATTATGTGCTTAATTTTCCAACGATAAAATGTATTTTGTAGTGAAACCTCACATAGGCAAAAAATTTGTTTGGAGAAACCAAACTTTTCAGAATGCTTCCTCAATCAAATATTTCACAATCCTGTGTGAACATCATACATACCTAATGAACCAATTTACTTCTATATTGGAAACAGTATTGCCATGTTTTGATAAGTACACTATCCTCTCCCCATCTTCTAAAGAGTCTGCATCAACGGACATGACCTCATCATCTTGTGATGTATTCTGTAAAAGAATTAAATGCATTATATGTCATCATTGAGTTCTTAAGTGTTGCATCACAAACAATAGGTAGTGCCCTCTGTTGCAAGTTGTAATGAAAAATGCGGTCAACCGACTGTCGCTAGCCTATGCAAAGTAGTATGCTGATTTATTTCTTTGACTTGTGTTGTATCGTGATATTTTAGATAATTACAGTATTAGTTAAATATATACGAGATAACTAATATCTTGTAAGCTTCCACGTTATTAATATCCTAATGTTAAATTATTACGATTTTAAATGTCTCATAAAGGACTATTGTATTTTTTGTTATTGTGTCATAAGCCTCTATGAATGTTAATAGCCTCAGTTCGAATCTGGAAAATTACATCTTTTTAACAATTTTAGGGTTTTTTTAATTATCACATACAATTATTATAAGGCACTACATAAAATTGTTCTGGACATAAAATTTCATTAAAACATTCACTTAAAATTATTAAATATGTATTGTCACTTGAAAAACGACAGAAAATAGATTTTTAAAATAACTTGCTTATCTTGAAGAAATACGTAAGTTATGACGATGACACTAGAAATTAGGTTATTTTAAAATTATTT
>JAOTQE010035741.1:0-10153 GCA_025631205.1 Nesometra sesokonis
CGCGATGCTGCTCAGGTAGGCCTAGGTTATTAACGAACTCGGCGCTGATCAGATCTGCTGTTTAGACTGTGAAGATGTGGATTTTTTAAGTAAACGACACACTAATGTTGAAAATATTTGTATTTATTGTAAAATCATAAATATAAGTTTATTATTCGTTGAAATATATGTATTAATTGTAAATAAAATAAAAATATTCATGACGTCATGGGCTGGTATAGGCGTTCGTATAATTGAGGATTCGTAAAATCGGGGTTCGTAATTGAGGGTTTTTACTGTATGTCCTATTGTTATGTGATAAAAGGCCTCTGACGAAATTCGAACCTGCAACCTCTCACTATCAGGGTGGGCATCTTAACATTTTTCCCACATAAGCTTCATGGTTAAATAAGTTTGAATGACTATTGTATACATTGCATCACACAAGAAATAAATGGGACATATTAATCAAGTACGATAGCTCACTAATTGTCCTATAATTGTGTTTAAATTCCCCAGAGGATTCAAACCTGTGACTTTTTGCTATCAGGGAGAGCGTCTTAACCGTTAGACCACTGAGGCTTGATGGTTAAACAGGTTCAAATTACCATTGGATACATTGTATCACATAACAAATAAAAATGACATTAATCCTATAACATAGCTCAAAACATTGGTTGGAGAATTGTGAAGTGGCATTCCTCTGACAGGATTCGAATCTGCGACGACTTGATTAACACTCCAGCTCCATGCATGTACTTGTAATTAAATGATAAAGATATTGTACATCGTCGTTATTCTGTTTAAAACCTTGAGATAGTAATGTAAGATGAGTCATTAATTATTCTGAATGGATAACAGAGGGCAGATGCGGATTTGGGGGAGGGGGGGCGCACCCAGCGCATTTACCCATTCCCAAGATCCTTGATCCATGCCTAGATCCACCCGTGGATAACTTCTAGTAATTTCTACAAAGCCTGTTTTTCTGTCAATGATAATCTGTACTTTTGTAACCTAACAGCATCCTCATTGTTAAATAAGTTAATGATACAGTTTGAATTGATCCACCAAATTTCCACCGATAACTTTCACTGTGTCCAAAAAAATGTTATAAACTTCTCACGACTTAAAAAAAAAATGTTGAACAATTTTTCAATTGCCATTCTCATATATTAGTTGATTGTATATTATATATTGTAAACCACCTAACAACTCCAACAAAATATAAAACATTCCACAAATTTGTGTTTTATTGTTCGGCCAAATACTAAACAATTCTTGTCGCGGGAAACATTACCTAATAAGTACTTAGAATTGTTAACATATCATTTAATTAAATTCAACTTTAACATTTCAAACTTGAAATCAGAAATATGATCTAAAAATGACCAATTCTTCTGACAATAATTTTTTTTAATGATACAATTGATTAACTTTGATAGGAAAACAGACTTGTGACAGCCCTTTGAAAAAATAACTCTGTTAACATGGTAGATAGTGGAAGAAACAAGACAGATATAGGTAGTTAACAGGGTTAACGCTATAAAAACTACCATGTCAAGGGATACTACCAAGCATATGATCAGCAATGCTCTACAAGTACTTACAAAAATATAGTCAATATAAACCATAAGGCATTAATAACGTCAAGAAATATGGTAATTAAATGCTACCTCCCTAGTTATTTAAACATGGTAGACCTACCTAGTCAGAGGGTGTTATTTTTTTCAAATCTTTTAGCTCAAATTATGCTTGATTTTCACAGATGTGCAATCATTTTTTTTTTTAATACAATTTTATTTATAGTACCCACCAAAGCTTATTACTTATTTAGAATTTTTTTCCATATAAGAAATTATTTTTAACCTGTGATACTGGTGTATGAAGTATTCATACATAAATCAAAATTGATGTTAACACTGTGTAATGTAATGTAATATATATATAGATATACATATATAATATATAAGTAAATAAGTTTCTGTCTAAAAATTAAATGTTGTATAGATAGTTTGACTATGGGTATGTACGTACATATATACATGCATACTTTCATTTTTTTGTGCTGACTTCAATATTTAAAAAACACTGTAACATGTGAGGTCATGGTGACATCATCATTTGGTCTTGATGACACACATAATTCTTTTAAACTGTCTGCCCTGATTCTTCTGCTAGTTCACAGCAGTTAACTTCATGTTTCACTGTTCTTTTAATGTTGTTATAGCTAATTTTCCTTCAGATCATTGTCGTTCCGCAAACTTTATACTCCGGGGCCTAACTACCTATTTCTTGCACCAAGCAGTGGCCTGTCCACACCAGTGACAGTTTTTGATATGCTATCAATTGAGAAACTCGTCATCATATAAGCCAAGTTAGACACATCACAAACATGAAATTTGAAGATTAGGGGATGACCAAAGTTGTGGGTCCAATGCTTTGGATTTTTTTCTCTAGGTGCTCTCTGGTGCACTCATAGAGGCCCATACTTTAGTGTTAAAATAATACTTAATGAAGACCAAAATATATAAGTTAGTATTTCAAAATCTTTTTTTTTAAATCAACACAAGATTTTAGACTTCAAGCTTGAAATAGACTTCAAATATACACATGTCTCAAGCCGCTTGCATGAGTTTCTTGGTGTGTATGTAATGGTAAATCATTTTCTTTGTTTAATTTCAAGCTTGAGTTCATAAATATATTATTTGTTTAAACATAGAAAGTGTAATTGGTCTCAATGCTACCCATAGATAAAAGTTACCTAGCACAAATTCACTTACATTTTTTACAAAAAAAAGTTTGTAAGATAAATGCATACATACAATATATCAACTGTGTGAAAACTAATCACTTAGCTTTAACATTGAAGATTGACCTACCTTCTCAAGGGCGTATCTAGGATTTGTCAAAGGGGGGTGCTCAACGTGGGTTGGATTCTGAAAAAAAAAGGCTTTTGCTCCAATTTTTACCTCAATTTCTTGTTTTTGGGTGTTTCTCATCGGATTTTAGCCCTTCTCCTCTGAAGGGGGGTGCTCATTTCCACTGAAGGGGGTCCAAGTTTTCATATTTCCTTCCTAATTTTACTGTTTTTTGCATCCTTATGGGGGTGCTCAAACACCTCAGCACCCCCCTAAATACGCCACTGCTTCTCATAATCTAACTGTATTTGAACTTGACAGTTATGTTTTCTTAATTCCCAAGTTGATTTGGAAGCCTCAGGAAATAACCATTGACCCAGTAAATTTTCATCTCTAACCTGGGCTACACCCCACAGTTTGCGGAACACTGATCTAATATCAAAAGTCTCTTTCATCCACAAGGATGTTTCACTTCTATACATCTTTAGATTAATCTACTATTTATCATGAATATACAACGATAATTAAAGAATCAAACCAGTATATAATGTTTAGTAACCTGTATATAGTAAATATGTATTTGATATTGTCTATATTTTGAGAGATATTCTGTCTAATATTGTTTTGTAACCCTTGTTTGTTTTAGCAATATTCCGTAAAAATTTGTCTTTCAGTAAGATATAATCATTCCAATTTATCACTTTATGTGAGGGTATGGAGCGCTTTCATGCAATCTCTCTTCAAAAGCTTGTTCCACATAATATACTGATAATAATAGTAAAATAATAAGTGATATTTATACTGTATATTACTTCAAGACCTTCAAGTGTTTAATATATTATTCCACAATAATTGTAACACTTAAGTAACATCATCCATTCCATAATGTTGCAGGTGTTATTAGTGTATATGACAATAACGATATATGAAATTTATATAGCGCTCATTCCCAAGGCTACTTAGTGATTCACAGTTATTACCCCACATTCATTGTAAAACTTATTTAACATCATCCATTGCATAACATTGCAATTGTAATTAGTGCATAAACCATTTGTACTTCCCAGGTACCCATTTATTCTTCTGGTTTGAAACCAATATGTGGTTAAATTGTCTTGCCCAAGAACACATGCATAAAACTAGCATAAGCTTAAAACTCCAAACTCATGATTACGAGTATCAACCACATCCACTGCTAAATAGGTGACATGCCCGTACGCTGGGTAGTGAATTGGTTGGAGGTTGTTCTTTCTTCAAAATACGGACCAGTGTGAGATTTTTTATCAGAAAACGAATAGCAATAGGGCTTGGTCTAGGGCCCTGAATTTTTTTTGTCTTAAAATGCTTTCTTATGCACAATTAGAGGCACATAGTTTTCAAATTAATAGTTCAAAAATGATGGTCAAAATAAATCAAATTAGTATACAGAACACAAGATATATATATTTTTTTTGCAAATACCAAATAGTATATAATGTGCAAGTTCTTTAATTAATAAATGAGAGCAATTAAGGAATATTTTTGATCTGGGTAAATATCAGTCACTGCCATTCTAGAAATAAAGTTATTATGCTTTATTTAATTTCCCGATAAGACAAACAAATCAACACTGGTAGGTCTCAAACTAGTGCTTTCTTACATGTAACACAGATTCTGCAAAATAAGACCGAAACCAATGTAACCATAGGTAAACTTGACTCTCTCTAGATCAAACCCTCTGAAAAACTGAGCAAACTGGACGGTTTAAAGTGTAATCGATTTTGAAAGTGTATTTTTTGCAAATGTTAAAATACTGATAATTGTTGGTTTTCTCAGCTCATATAATTTTAACTGTATATATATTGCTTGGTGACATTCCTGGATTCACCATTTGAGTCATGTGTGCTTTGTAGCACTTATACTGTATGTTCCGTTTTAATAGTGAAGACAATGACAAGTGTATAACACATAATACTATTTTTTTTTAAAAATATGCTTTATTATTGAAAATCAGTATTTTTCCATATTTTAATGTACATTTCGTTGCCCATTGTAGAACAATTGTTTATGTTCCATATGTCTTTTAAAGACGATGATGATTATCAGATAGTTTTTCTTCATTAGAATCTGTTATAAACCCATTTCTCCAGGGCTTTTGTCTGATAATTTATGCAATATGTTATCAGTAGATTTTTTTCTGCAAAAACATGGCCTACAGTAACATGAAAGTAAACAACTTGAGAATAGAAATTAGTTTATTTAAACATTGTTAACTAAGATTTTACATTGAAGAGTGCAAACAAGGTTTGCTTTTTTTTTTTTGATACTTTGTTTGGTCTCCCCTGTTTGAAATTGAAAGGAACGGGTGGGCAGAACACTTTTACCTTATTTTAAATGCAATAAATGACCATGCAAATATTACGCAAGCAAGAATGGAAAAACAACTAAGATGGTTCTTTTCCATAGAGACTGCACAAAATGGCAAACAAAGTATTTGTTTACGCGTACTTATGAATTTTTTTTGTCTTAAAATGCTTTCTTATGCACAATTAGAGGCACATAGTTTTCAAATTAATAGTTCAAAAATGATGGTCAAAATAAATCAAATTAGTATACAGAACACAAGATATATATATTTTTTTTGCAAATACCAAATAGTATATAATGTGCAAGTTCTTTAATTAATAAATGAGAGCAATTAAGGAATATTTTTGATCTGGGTAAATATCAGTCACTGCCATTCTAGAAATAAAGTTATTATGCTTTATTTAATTTCCCGATAAGACAAACAAATCAACACTGGTAGGTCTCAAACTAGTGCTTTCTTACATGTAACACAGATTCTGCAAAATAAGACCGAAACCAATGTAACCATAGGTAAACTTGACTCTCTCTAAATCAAACCCTCTGAAAAACTGAGCAAAATGGACGGTTTAAAGTGTAATCGTTTAGCATTTCACTGCGCAAAACTATTTTTCAAATATTAAATATATGTAAAAGTTTATATATATATTTATTCATTTATTTCTAAGCAAGTTATTTCAAAATTATTATCATTTTTCAAGTAATACTCTTGAAGGTCTTGCAAAACAGCAACCATTGTGAGAGAATATGCTAATACAAACCTCTTTATTTATTTACTTAGGTGCAATACATAAAAAAATATTTTTCATAATGTGAAGCCCCATATAATCTTATTTTTCATAATTGTTTCATATTATTATATATATCATATTGTTAAAGTACTAAATTGTTAATTAAATAAAAACAGTTTCTTGTAACATAAACTTGGTAGCCCAGAAGAACATCCAACTCTTCTAATCGGAGCTAATCCGTATTTATCACCAGAACAATGTTAATGATATCCTCATTGCGATAACACTACCCCCTTTGTAAATTTATTAAAATCTTCAAAATACTGTGTAATTATCAATGCAACTTGTTACATTTATGAACTCTGTTAACATTAAAGTTTTCTGTACGTAGTCCAGTTAAAACTACTTAAAATTAACTACAGTATATGATGGTACAACTCAACTTTGATATGTGTTTTAACTTAAATGTATTGTCAAGTAACATTATACTAATGAAATAAAATAATCTTTGTTTCTAAAATAATACCATACTTGCAAAAATAAGCACATCCTTGAATTTATGTCCCTCAACAAGCTGACTCCTGCCAGATACAAATCTACATAAAATGCTGCATAACCAGTGGCGGATCTAGAGGGGGTGAATAGGGTTGCTAGCCATCCCATTTCATTCTCAGACAAAAATTAAAATAAGGAAAAATATAAAATAATGAAAAAAATAGAGAACACTATGGCCAGAGACCTCTATAAAGGGCCCAAACAGTTCCATTTAAAACAAAATTCTACATAGTTTTGGAGGGGGACACCCCCTCATATGCCCACCCCTGCTCAGTGCTACGCACCTTGCCAGCAAACCCCCCCCCCCCTTTTCAAAATCCTAGATCCACCAGGCTGTCCAGCTCAAGAGCGATTTTGTCAAAAGATTATCTATAACCAATTTTTTCACGTGACATAATTCTCTTGTCTGCTGCATCCAATGTGACCACTGCTGAAATGTGCATTAAGCACCCTGTTAAGCACCCTGTTTGTAGGAGTGACCCTCTTATTTCAACGGCGTATCCAGAGGGTTAGGGAAAGAAAGACTAACAAAAAAAAAACTGTAAAAGTTGACCACATGTGAGGTCTCACTACAAAATGAGTTGCACCGTAGGCGAGATCAAATTGAGATAATCACCAAAATAGGTCTAAAGTCAAATTTTTGAGAAATTATGGTACATATTTTTCATTATAATCCCCTTTTTAGGTCAGTTTTCATATAAGAAATTGTCTGTCACGCAGATTTTCTAAAATTGATAGTCTTTTAATTATTTATATTTCGATTGCTTTATGGACGATTTTCTCAAAACTATGTTTCCAAACATGAAAAGTTCAAATGCCCATATCATGGATCTACTTATCTAATTGAATGTTATTTAAATAGTAGATTACAGCTTGTGCTCAATTAGTTTGTACCAATAACTCAATTTTGGATATTCCTACCATGAGACTCATTTTGTGGTGAGACCTCGCATATATTCTGAAAAAGCAAAAGGCAACAAGATTTTTTTGATTATCAAGTCCAAATAGAGAACTTGCCACTTAGTAGACTAGCCAGTAGGTGCAAATGTGGTTGGGTAGGCACTGGCAACAAATATTAAGGCCCCATTAAAAAAAAAAAATTAGTTTATCACCCTACCAAAGCATAAAAACTGATGAGGGCACGATATTTTTTTAAACAGTCCCTCCGATGTTGTAGTGACTCATGTTGGGCTAGATCGTCCATCTTTATTTTAGACTCGTGCAAATAGAAAAAGAAAATAAAAAGAGTTTCAAGTGAATATAACAGAAAGATAATGATCGTTTGAATAGTAAAATGAGTAAAAAAATGGGGATTTTCCCAAAAGTGATGCATGCGGAAGTGGTAAACTAATAATTTTTATATTTTCCATTTGTGATCCTTCATTTTACACTATCAAAAAAAATTTAACATCAAATTTCTCTGTTACATTCAAAGTGACATTGAAAACAAATTTGATATACAAATAGTTTGACTATATATATTGTTAATTATTGTAAAACATCATTAGTCATGACAAGTAAATTTGATTTTAGGCACAGTCGACTTAAGCAAGTTTGACTGTAAATTCCCAAGCGTTTATTTGCGCAAGTATGGTACAATTTTGATAACAATATGGAAGATGATATCCCACCACGAGCTTCTACAATGTTGATTGGAACCTTAAATACAGGCCAAATTATTACATTTTGACAAGTAACATTGATATGCATATATCTGGTAATGATATGCCCATTTATGGTCATGATATGATGTAACCATTATCATATATTAGGCATATTTAGTGTTTTGTGAAGGAAAATTTGATGTCTTAAGTAAACCTTCAGAAAAAATATACTGTATAACAAAAGTTTACATCAAAATAAAATAATTGGCCTGTAGGTCATATTCAAGTGTGTTTGTTAGATACATTATAGAGGTTTTGCACACTTGTGAAATATAACAAAAACAGATACGTCACACATTTTTTGAAGTTGTTAAATGTGTTAACAAAATTATCAAATTTTCACCTACGAATCATTGATGATCATTGTAAAATACTGATCAACTGTGACCGATATTCAAGGTGACCGATATTCAATTTTCGCCTAAAGTTGCAAAACTTCACTATAGTGGGCGTAGACAGTGGGGGAGGTGGAGATTTGGGTGCTTAAGCCGCCCCCCCCCCTCCCAAATTGCAAAACTTCACTATAGTCACTGTGCTGAGGCACTCTACTGTGATACAAGATATGATATCTCATGGGCGTAGACAGTGGGGGAGTGGGGCTTTGGGGGCTTAAGCCACCCCCAAGCTTTCTAAAAATATAAAAAAATAAATACTAAATTTTGTAAATACTTGCAAAATCCTCCATCAAAGTGCAATTTCCAGTCTTCTAGAGGTTCTAAACTTCAAAATTTCTTGTCTCAGCCCCAACCATGGTGGGGCTGAGACAAAATTAGACTTTAACTGGTGAAGCCCCACCTCCCCCCCCCCCAATTTTGCAAACGTGTCTACGCCCCTGTATCTGTTGGGTGTATATAGCGTTGACAGATATAGTTACAGTATTAATGAAAGTTAAAGTTAATAGAGTATAACTACTTGCTAAAGAAAGTGCCTCTGTTCTTAAATTGAGATGCAGGTAGTTTGATGATTTATGTTATACTTTGTGTTAGCATGTTCCTGTCGATAGCAGTAATTGTAATTATGTGCAATAAATCCTGAATGTAGTAGATAACATGTTTGTATTTCTTTTTGAAAGGCTTTTTATGCATGTATGTAATTGTATTGACAAAATTAAATGTGGACTTCTTGGAGGGACTTTCGACTTTGATGGATGTACGACTTGGAGGTTTAATGAATTTAACTTTGATCCGGAGGTTTGATGGACTAGATACTTAGATTGACTTGGGACTTGAACGGACTTAAGACTTAAATCCGGAACTTCAATGGACTCTGGACTTGGGTCTGGAATTCGATGGACTTCAGGCCCGGACCCAGGATTTCGGATGAGGAGGGGTGTTTTTGGCGGAAATGCGGACGTCATTTACCATTTTCGAGTTGACAAGAAAAAAAAAACGTCGCGATTTTGTGCGCCTTCGATACGCTGCGTATCCATATCTGCTTTTAGTGTGTTGGGATTTCACCTTTTGTCACTGAAAAAGTAGACATTTTGTCATCGTACGGACTGGACTTTGGTCTTGGATTTGGGACTTGGATGGATTTGAGACCTAGGGACTTTGATGAATTTGAGGTAATTAGCAAGAAATGTGAAATGTTATAATCCTGGTATGGATTATTTTTGTATTGACACAGAACGATGTTCCATAGCGATGGATCTCTGATGGCCCAAGGCCGCATTTGTATAGGCTGTGATTTTGCAATAGTATGATGGTGAAGTTTCGAAACAAAAAATGGTCGATACAGAGATGCCACAAACAAAATTTTATGAGTGAGATTTTCATGCATGCATGCACCTGAGCGAGGGAGCTTCTTGTTAATTTTTTAGCTGTTAATGGTGCGATTTTTTACTTAATTTGAAGGACGAAATATACCTTCAATTACAACTATCCTCAGCTATGCTCCTTACTATAAGCAGGGGCGGATTTAAGGTAAATATTATTTACATTGTCTACAAAACGAAAATATTCAGCTAGAATTGATCCCTTAACACGCCCTGAGGCCATTTCAGGACATCTAAAGTCCAAAATTT
>JAOTQE010035752.1:0-10152 GCA_025631205.1 Nesometra sesokonis
GTAAAAAGATTTGATAATAATAATATCCATCATCACCCCCTCCCTCTCACTCTAACACAAAATCTACACATACACAGGTATCCCCTTATCCAGCTAGCAAGGAACTATTTGGTCTCAGTTTGTCTCTTGTTCCGAAAACCACTGGATTGAATACGAATGTAAACAACAACCAGGTTCAGCTAAACCGAGGAGCGAACCTGCAACTTGATTTGAATACAGGCGGCAATAAAACATTAAAAACAGTTAAATTTATAAATCAATGCAAATGTTTGCGAATTGCACATAATATTAATATTAATAGTTTAGCGAATAAGGTATATAAACTTCGTCTATTATTACATCGTACTCAACTCCATATATTAGCAATGTCTGAGTCCAAACTTTCAGATGTCATTTATTATAATGAGGCTTCGTTACCTGGATATACTCTTCTCCGTCGTGACAGAAATAGGAATGGGGCAGAGTAGCAATGTATATTTATATTGCCAGTACATTACACTTCTCTATCTAAATGTTGACATGTTAAAGCCCCACTAGGATAGAAACAAACTCATCTTATCGTCTTATATGATCGATAATGATTTTATTTTCACATCTCTTCTTATTAAGACCTCCCAAGAATGAACACGATCATCGGACTTTCAGGGACTTTTGAAATTTCAACGAAGATAACTTTATCACCGACCTGAAAAAGTACCCTGGGATATAATACATCAACTGGATGACGTAAACATTTGTTCACGCATTCTTCATAATTTCTTAGGTGGTGTAATTAATGTTCATGCACCTAAAACGTCCAAACGTTTTAAAAAACGCACATGTGGTTAAAAGATCGTGATGACATTCTGATCTTAATGCATGAACGTGACAGGTTAAAGGCAAAGTGTAAATCAAACGAACAGGCTTCCCTATGGGCAAAGATAAAAAAAAAAACTAAGGAATATGAATAAAAATTGTGTAAAAAGGCAAAAATAAATTACTATAGAAACTTTATTGAACAGCAAGAAAACAAACGTGGAAAGGTATGAAAAAATTGATGATCTCTTCTAAATTAAATTGTTTTCCATTATCTTTTAAAGTTAATGGACATACCATTTCTGATGAGAATAAAATAAGTAATACCTTTAATAATTATCTTGTAAATATTGCTACTCATCTTGACAATGCACGTGCAGCTAATAATGTTGATCCATGTTCTTATTTACCTTTTGGTAATTCTCAATTTTCTTTTCATGAGGTGTCTTGTGAGTCAGTTCTGGAGCAACTAAAAGGACTAGAAAGTGGGACATCGCTTGAAGTAAATTGTCACCAAACTCCTGAAGTTGGCAGCCCCTGTTATTGCACCTCCTGTGACATACATCTGTAATCTTTCACTCTTATCTGGTACTTTCCCTGATGACATGAAAGTCGCCAAAGTGGTCCCGATTTACAAAAGTGGGGCTAAAGACGAACTTAATAATTATCGCCCAATATCCGTTTTACCAATCCTCTCTAAAATCATCGAACGTTTTGCTCACATTCAACTCTATAACTATCTACTTCAAATGTCATTCCCTCTAACAAAAAATCTGGACTTAGAAAGCACATTTCTACCACTACATCATTGGCTAACACTTGTAATAACTGGCTCGATGCTAAGAATGAGTGTCGCCTTACCGGTTCAGTCTTTCATAGATTTACGCAAAGTATTTGACACCGTCAGTCACAAGATCCTGCTTAAAAAAACTGGCTCGGTGTGGTGTATCGTCATCTAGCATCGACTGGTTCACTTCTTACCTCAATAATTGCACTCAAACAGTGAAATTTAAGAGCACATATTCTAATATACTAACAATAATTCATGGCATACCTCAAGGGTCCACTCTTGGACCCTTGTTATTCACCATTTATATAAATGATCTGGCCACCGTTCCTAAACATGGCTCCATCGATCTTTATGCCGATGGTTCCACTCTTTATTTCTCTCACTCTAATCTTCATACCATTTACCTAAATATCAATGATGATCTCTCAATAATTAATACATGCCTTGTCTCTAACCGGTCATCATTGCACGTTGACAAAACTGAGGCGATGCTAATTGGTGTCCCTCAGCGGCTTAAAAATTAAACAATAGACGTATCGGTTGCTGGTCAATCTATTAAAGCACTTACTAACCATAAACACCTTGGGGTACCCATGGACAACCAACTTAGCTGGCATTACCATGTCAGTAAGTTGAGCTCTACCTACAATTTCATTTAAAATTCATATTCTAACACAAATTAGAATATACCTCAATAAACGCACTGTACATTTATTTTATAACGCTTTGATTTTAACACATATTGACTACTGTGCCTCTGGGCTCCAGCAATAACACCAATAAAAACAAAATACAGAAACTACAAAACCGCGCTATGCGTGTAGTACTTACAGCAGCACCGAAAAGGGCCGATGGGGGAGCTTTACAAAAATAACTCTCCAGATACAGAGAGCGGATTTTAACCAAACTTGGTGGGAATCATTCTTTAGGGGGTACGGGCCAGAAAACATTCATATTGATCATATGAGACATGTGCCCACCCACCCACCCAGGGGTGGAGTGGGGAGGGGCCAGGGGAAGGGGCCGAAGAAAAAAACAGATGCATTGTGATTATCTTCAGAACCAGTTGCTGGATTTGTTAATGTTGACAGACAATTTGAGAATTCTATGTTGAAGTTTGGTTGTCACAACCAAGTCCTATGAGATTAAACAAATCAAATCAAAATGCACTGTTAAATGTGGGACGTTAGTTTCAATTCTAGTCAGAGCAATCAGAAGCAAAATCGGTCTAGAAATAACAGAGAGGAAGCAAATCTTATAATTTCAAGCACACACACACATCCCGCACACACACGCATACATGTGAAGGGCTGTGAACGATGACCTTGATAGAAACCTTACAAATGGTGACGATAGTAATCTTGCTTTTTTTAAAGGTAGAATTACATATAATGCTATTTCTGGGAATAATTAACAAATTAGTTATATTGGAAATAAACACAAATGATATTTCACAAGATGGCGCTGTTTAATTTTACAACACACACTTTTGACAGTAAGGTGTATCGACAGTTTAGAAAAATCTCTGACAAATGGTGACTCTCCTTAATATGATTTTATATGCAACTATAGGTGTCGTTGAGGACGTTTTTCATATTTAAATTCATTTTAAACTACTGGTGACGGCATCGGTTGTCGGTGTGTCACCAGTAAACAGGTGTGTTTTCATACATATGTCATCGGTTAATATGGGTCCACCCACATACCAACACGCCGTTTCATGTTCCCCTTAGGCTACCGAATTCGTTCGGTGGGGACAAAAACCAATTGCACTTATAATGTGTTTTTGTGATGATTGTGTGATTTTTTTAAGTCACGTACCAAAATGTGCCGTCAATGTCCTGCACATTTTGGTAAATTTACCAAAATGTGCAGGTACCAAAATGTGCCGTAACAGTATCATGTCAATCGAGCAGTTCTTGTTGTCCGTTGGCAAGATTTTCTGATCACCATTGTAGGATAATTAGGGACTTTAAGCTTTCGAAATTTGTTTTGACTAAGAGTGAACACGCATCTCCACCGTTAAGGTATAGACGAACTTTTCCTCGACTGTATAATAAATGGTCGCAGCATGAAACAACACAATTTGAATGTTATAAGTAATGACCATATTCTTTATTTCGTTTTATGTAATGATATCCACGGTAAACAAGTTGTAACTGACTTATTAGCCGGTGAAAATATTTTCAAATCCGATGACGAATTTTAAACTTAAATTATGTAGTTATTCTCATGTGTAATCGGAAAATTGAGTTATGTACAACTTTATAAAGGCTAATTTTAATGTAATTAATGAGACACTTAACCGCATACCCTGGGATGTTATAGATCCAAGCGATAACGTGGATGAAAAAGTAGATATGTTTTATGATCTGGTTGATGAAGTCGTGCCCTAGGTGTAAGACTGCTCCATGGTTTGATCACGGATTGCTTACTCTTTTAAAAAAAGAAAAACATTTCGAACGTCAAAGAAATATCTATCTAATATCAACCGTGAGTTGTTTGTCGAGGCACGTAGGAAATTCAAAGTTGCATCAAAACTGAAATATTAATTGTACCTTACTACTCTATCTCTATCAAACTCCAAACGTTTTTGTCATGGGTTTGTTGCAAACGCAAGACCAATGTCACACCTATTTTTGTGAAACACGGTGGATAAACAGCATTCAGAGCTATGCTAAAGCTTCATTATCTAATAATTATTTTCAATCTCGTTTCAGTTCTGACTCTGAAGTGCTGGACTGTCATAACAATCTTCCTGAGGTTCATATTGGAGTTCTCAATTCTATTACTGTCCATCGCAGTGACATTCAGACCCACCTAAGTTTAGTTGATCCTAATAAGCCCTCAGGATGTGATCTCATTTGTGACCACTTTCTCAAAAAAACTTCCTTTTCCAATTCATAACATTTTTACACAATCGATTAATTATGTTTATTTTCCCAATTTCTAGTAATTTTCAAATATTG
Source organism: Nesometra sesokonis (assembly GCA_025631205.1). NCBI lineage: Eukaryota > Metazoa > Echinodermata > Crinoidea > Comatulida > Antedonidae > Nesometra > Nesometra sesokonis. The sequence goes on from JAOTQE010035752.1 coordinate 4,555, forward strand.
TGCCAATGTATAAGACGGGGTCCATAAACGAGGTATCCAATTACAGACCGATCTCCTTGCTGTCTTCCATATCTAAAATTTTTAAACGAATTGTTTTCAATAACGTTTATTCACATTCCCCCTAATATTTCAGACTGCCAGCATGGCTTCGTACCTGGTAGGTCATGGGATACTAACCTAGTGTGGCTCCTCACCTCCGAGTATATACGAAGCCATCCGGTGTGGAAAAGAATGTGACGAACTTCAGAAGGATCATCATAGACTGGATCAGTGGGCATCCAGATGGAAAAGTCTCTTCATCCGCATAAATGTAAAACGCTTACCATTTCACTTAAACGTAACCCTATTAATTATTCTTATGTACTAATTAATACGCAGGTCTGCAGATCTTTTAACTCTTCTACTAAACGCACCTTATTGTAATTCTAGTCTGACACTCTCTCGAATTTGTTCTGTTGTATTCAACATCAACGTATTGATAGAATACATTATAAATGTTTGTGCTACATCAGTTTCGAACCAACTGATCATGTATAAATAATTATTTCAACTGCAGTTTAATTTCGTTTTTATACATTTAAAGTTTCTGATCGTAGGCTTCGTAATACCTGTATTACTGTTTTTGATGTCCCCTTTGCAAAAGTCAATATTTGCAAAAATGTGTTTGTTAACCATTTATCATTTTATGTAATCAATTTGTTAGTGTCTGTCAAGAAGTTGATATTTTCAGTAATCATTTTACAGTTTTAAGAGACTCGCGTCTGATTATATATTTGAAACGTTAGATTTGATGTTTATTAAATATGTTATATTTTCTCATGAAAAAAGTTGGTAGTGTACGTGCAATAATGTCAAATATAAAATATGTATTAATTGTTTGTTTTTATATTGTAATCCGTCTTGTTCTGTTGTATTGTATCTAATCCTGTAAATGGCGATTTATTTTCGCTGTTAGTAAGTGAGTGAGTTGGGGAGTGAGTGAGTGGGAGAGTGAGTTGGGGAGTGAGTGAGTGAGTGAGTAAGTAAGTGGGGGAAGAGTTGCGAGATAAGCGAGAAATTGAGGCTGGGGGACAGGGGGCCGCTGAGGGCCTCCGGTCGGGGTCCAACGGCCGAATGCCCCGAAAAATTTGCGTTATTTTACACGCTTAAAAACACATTAGAGTCCATGAAAATGTCCCGTTTTCGAGATCCGGTTGTTTTGGTTTCGAAGTTCAGACCTGCGGGCGAAGCGACAAAAAAATTAGGCTTGGGGACAGGGGGCCGCCGAGGATGTCCGGTTACAGTTCAGGGTCTGAATGCCCCAAAAAGCGTTATTTTACATGCTAAAAGACACATTAGAGTCCATAAAATGTTTGGTTTTCCAGTTCAGCCTGTCTTGGTTTCGAAGTTTAGACTTGCGAGCGGAGCGAGCAATTTAGAGTGGGACTTTGGTGCCGCTGAGGGTCCCAGAAGAATTTGGGGTATTTTACATGTTAAACGACACATTAGAATCGATCAAAATGTTCCATAAGCTTGTTTTGGTTTCGAAGTTTAGACTTGCGAGCGAAACAGGCAATTTAGGCTGGGGACAGGGTGCCGGCGATCAAGACGTCCGGTGGGGATTTAGTTGCCGGATGCCCCGAAAAAAAGAAATTCATAAAAAAAAGAATCCATAACAATTTCTGGTTTTCCTGTTCAGCCTGTCTTGGTTTCGAAGTTTAGACTTTAGAATTTAGAGTGGAACTTTGGGGCCACTGAGTGCCCAGTCGGGGGTCCAGGGACCGAATCTCCAGAAAAAAATTGCGGTATTTTACATGCCAGTGAAAGACACATTAGAGTCCATCAAAATGTCCCGTTTTTCTGATAAGCTTGTTTTGGTTTCGAAGTTCAGACGAATTCCATTAGTCCCTCATCAAGAAGCAAAGGAAGTGAACTTCAAACCAAGTTAGCAATGCAAGTAGAGTTTGCATAAGAAAAAGACGTCAAACTTAAACTGAGGGAGCTAAGGATGCAGAAGAAATTGGTTATGACAGTGTTGCTGTTGGATGCTAGTGTTCATGACGTCATGGGAAACCCGCTTCGAATTTTTGGTCGCCCCGGCAAACGTCGGATTGGTAGAAGTTTATAACCGACGCCATGCCAACTAGTGGAGACCTTAAACTAACGTTGGTTCAACACGCTTGTGTGACATCCATTTTATGTCGGTCTCAAACGCTGGATCGACCTTTGAAATATGACTGAAGTTTACACAACTGTTAAACCAACGTAGCTTAACGTAATGAACATAACAATCTTGCCGACGTCGGACAAAAAAAAAAACCCTTTGCAACGTTACCCCAACGTTAAATTTCCAATTCTTGATTTGCTTTATGTGATAAGATTTAAATGTCGGTGCGGCTTCATTTAACAATGATTAGCCAACTGCTAAATTAACGACCTGTAACTGACGTTACTTTGACGTCGGTTATGAACTGCTACCAATCCGATGATTGCCCCGACGACGGGGCGACCGAAATATTCGAAGCGGGTTTCCCATGTCATGACGACATGTGTACGATCAACAATAGGTCAGACGATTAATTGGCCTGATGATGCGACTCGGATAAGTGATACGAGCCAACTCTTAGATCAGAGTAAGTCCAAAAGGAAAGTTAGTTATCTTTTAAACTAACGTTGTTTCAACACGCTTGTGTAACATCCATGAATGGACCGACGTGGAAAATATAACTGAGTCTACACAACTATTATCAACGTTGGCTTAACGTACGGAACCTGATCATATTAGATACTTTTTGCCGAAATACGTTAATTTAACTTTAACGGATGATGTCATAATTTATTCATAAGTGGGAGGAGTTTGCGTTAGCAACTACGGTAATTTTTAGATTTAACGTGCTCGGCAGAAAGTTACGTTTTAAATATGTCCAGCGTATGCGCATTTTGATGTGTTTACAAAAGGGGCGGAGCTTATCGCGGTGCTAAGGTTAAAGTCAGCGTTAACGGCGGGGAAATCTACCTATCTCCGACGTCAGACAAATATCTGCTTGCAACGTTTCACCAACTTTAATTTTCCGATAGTACAAGTGGCTTTATCCAAAGAGATTTTAAACGTCAATGCGCCGTAAATTTAACATTGATTACCCAACTACTAAATTTATGACCTGCAGCCGACATCACTCTGACGTAGGTTATACGAATACATCCCGTAGTGTATCATTCAGTGGCGAATTTAAGGGGGTTTGCTTGGCTTAAGCCATTTTTATTGTGTTTAAGACAATGGGCAAATTTAAATAAACATGCACAGGGGCTACACAGGCCTATATACAACAAAACACTACTACTACTACTACTACTAATATTTTAATGACATTTTTGACATGACATAAACATGTTTTTTAGTGGTGACATTAGTAAGAACGGATTTGGAATCAATGGTATAAGTGTGAGTCGACGACGATTACGAGGTGATTAAGACTTAACGTAGTGACCTCTGCGATATTTGTACCATCTTCCATAAAGTTGGTATTTTCGAATAAAGTGCCATTTTCCGTAGAAAATATATAGTCTGTGATTATGTTGCCTATATTTTACACGGTATGTGTGTTCACGCCTACCACACTGGATTACGGCGCAAAAGTGATTGTGTAATCGTTTAAAACAGTGAGATATCGGAAACTTTCAAAGTAATATTTAGCTTATACCGTAAACACCTAAGCGCCACTGTTGAACAAGGACCGAATTGTGACATTATTTTTTTAACTGTACCGATTTAATGATAAGCACGCTCTTGATGTTAAAGTAAGCACCCTCTCCATTTTTTAACACAAAATCAATCTGATTAGTCAGTTTTTCAATTATCAATCATGTATCTTTTACAACATTATCGGTTGTTAAGTAATGTAATAGTTTTACGAGTGACAGAAATTCAACAGTGATATCCCTTGGTTGTTTTAAAACCACATCATGTTTTTAAGCCCTGTAAAAGACTTGAACCATTAACTAGCATAATAAAAGTATAATGATCTAAAAACTAAACTATCGGTGAAAATAGAACAACAATAAAATGACACTTCATCGCTTTAAAGCATTTTTTGAAATTTTTATCTCCTGTCACATCCTACAACAAGTTTACTCGCCACTTACAGGATGAAATCTACGCCATGTTTTCTTTGAGGCTTGGGGAGTGGCGTTGTTAAGTCGTGGGAATCAACCTAGCCTTCAGTCAGATTCGAACCCAGGACCCCAGGATTGAAAGGCAAGCATGCTAACCACCAAACTACAGCGCCACTCAATTCTTTATTATAGTCACGTAACGGACAATTGACTTGGGGATTGGGGTATTTATTATGGTCAGCAAGAGAGACAAATTTATAAATGGACTGTAAAGCTAAGTATCAACATAATCGAAGCTACCCTCTTCAGCTCCGACCATGAATTGTTAGATTTTGTTCAATTTCCACACATCAACGAAATAATTCCCAAATTATAACAAAGCTAACGACATTGCAATTAAAAAAAAACACAATAGACAGAAGAAGGAAGCCGAAATAATTATAGTTTTGAAGTGAAAGCCACCAATTAAAAAGTTTAAACCAATAAAATACACACCGAACACGACATGTAATAGTGGGCTTAGATGGGTTGAGGCTAAGCCATGTTTCTTATGATACTGTATATAGTTGTGCTTCAATATCTTTAACACATTAAAATTCAATTTGAACGGTACACAAGACCACAACGTAAACGGTCCACACGGCCGCCGCCGTCACCACCACCCCACCCCCACCACCACTAAATTAGTAACAAGCGGGCATATTAGCAGACTACCTTAAACACGGTTACACAAATTAAAGACGATTTGAAAATCAGTACAACTTCATTAACTTATTATACAGCAACTGGACTTACCCGAGAAAATCTCTGGTTTAATCTCTTCGTGTCTGTTATAGCTACTGCGTTGGTAGAAGCCTGATTCTTTCTCATTTCTCATTGTGAACAGTCCTTTTATAGGGTTTTAATTGGGTTAATTTCAGCATTGCTGATTCCTACAGAATTGTGAAGTATACCTATAAGTGCCATCAACATTAAATATTTATAATAATTATGGTTCTTAAAAAAAACAATTTTGATTTAATGTTCGTTTTTTGCCTAGACACATGTTGAGTGACAGACATTTTAAAAAAGTAATTAGTAAGTCATTGTACAACATTATAAAATATAAATTACGAGGCCTACAAATGAAAACAAGTTCATTCATTTTCTCCTTTACCGTTGACTTTCTTTTCTCGAATTTGTTTTTAAAGGGAGCCGATAGAGGGCGTACAATTACAAAAGGTGAAAATCATGTATGAACATGAATTTACAGATCAGATTCGTGACGTCAAGTAGACCTTAATCTCTAAAAGTCCGTTAGATTTGGAAAACTTGGAAAAAGATCTATGCGTCCAAATAATGCAGGCCTATATTGTGTGCAAACTACATTTAGTGATGATAACTTGACTAAAATTTGGATTCGACTACCTTATCTAGGAAAACCAGGCTAAATTCATGCTATGAAGATGTCTGAATAAGATACGTAGACACCTAACTAAAGAAGTAAAATTTATAACATTATGGCAA
>JAOTQE010035763.1:0-10152 GCA_025631205.1 Nesometra sesokonis
GTGACACGACAGACAGACAGACAGACAGACATTTTTTGAAAAGCTGTTTATAGAGACGCTTTCCGCGTCTAAAAAGAGGAAGACCAAGAACAAAATGGAGGGATGAAATCATCAAGTGGCAACACCAGCATGGACAGGAAAACTATTAATATAATTAAATGGCAAGATTTGGGAGAGGCCTTTACCTAGCAGTGGTATGACACAGTGATGATGATGATGATGATGATGATGATTGTTCTCGTCGTCATCATCATTGATCGTTATGATCGCCATTATCAAAACATTTCTCGTACCTGTTGATAAACAAATTCATATCCTAAGAAGTTACTTTGGCAGTCTTTCTGATTAATGATCTCTCCATCTGACTCTGTACAACATGACGAAGGCACCTTACTACGTCTGACGATGGGCTGCTCTCGATACCAGTTCGATGATCGCTTGTATGTTCTCCCGTTAGTAGTGTTTGTTTTAACGCCGCAACAGTTCAGCTATGAATGTTGATACAGAAAGATAACTGATTAGTTTAACGAATGTATGTAATGCCGAAAGGTAAATTGATTTATTTCAGATAAAAAATATTAATACATAAACGAGAAAACGCACCAATTTGATTCAATTTTTCGACATTGTTTATTCCGTCATCAGGAGTGAAATGTAAATTTCTGAGTTGAAATACACGAATCAGTCGTTGATTCTGTCAATAAATATTTTTAGCTTACATTAAAATGTTATGCATTTGTTACGGCTGTATTCTTTCTCGTTTCTCAACGCTTTCCGAGTCCGCTAGTTTCTATATACTAATTCATCCGGGGGTGGGTCGACAGTAGGTGTTTGCTACTGTGATGTATGTTTCATCTTTTGGTGAAAACGCTGACCGAAGCCGACATTCCGGCTGTTAGGTTTTTGTGTTGTCTTTATTGCCAACCTAAATACTTCCTTATTCGCTCATGTTCGTATATAAGTTGCTCTTTCCGAATTCTAAACTTCGAATTAACTCACTTAAAATGTCCCACTATAAGATTTTTCCATCATACATTTCTTAACAGGTGTATGATTGGGTTTGAAGCTCCTATGTCCCACTATCAAACCTCTACTTGGTCTGCTAATGACATGTTTGATAGCATGTCAATATATTGCAATAGCGAGATAAGGTTCAATTAATTAAGCATTTTGATAGCAAAACATTAGCATAAAAGAATATCAAACTATACTTTAATTAATCGTACAGCTTTTTTTATTTAAATAAAGGCATGGATTACAGTAAAGCATTACTACTCATTAACTTGAAATTATATTTTATTCTTAAACTTAGCTATAATTTAATGTGTTTTATGTCGGTAAATTCCTATATTTTCTACTGTATGTATCGAATTGGTCCCTATCAAGATAGAAGAGTTCCCAATTCCTGCCCAGTGATTAGCTGCTGTTGTAAAAAATCCCATGTCAAACTCTTGTAAATAGGACAAGACCTAAAATTCTCCAAACTTGTTTAAGGCAATTTTGTTTCCAAAAGGGAGCAGTTCAGGTCGTGCTAAAATTCAGATTTGACACTCAAAAATAATGATGGAAAACAGGTACTCTCATCAATCATTTCAATGGTTAATGAGTTTTGATGAAACAATCTTATAATGTGACATGGGCTTGAGTATTATGATAGGCATCATACCGTTCCTTGCATGTTGTTCCAGGCGCTAGTTATTGGATCACTTGCATTCTCGTTTCCACCGGGACCATAATTTCTGCTCAATGTGTTCATCATTAGGAATTCTAGTTCATTTTCAGCCTAAAGTAATGTGAGGTAAATACGGTATTAGAATGATTTAGGCTTATATATGTGGTTGACCATGATTATAAACATGATGATGAAAGTGATATAGTTGTGATAATAATGATGAAGTTTATGATGCAAATCAGAATAAGAGTGATAATGTTAATAATGTAGAGATTGTGATGACGATGATGACAACGTTAAAGCTGATGTTTGATCTGATGTTTGAGCTGATGTTTCAGATGATGATGATGATAATGATGATGATGATGATGATTATGATTATGATAATGATGAAGATGATGATGATGATGATGACGGATGATGCTGATGATGATGATAATGATAATGATGATGATGATGATGATGATGACGGATGATGGTGACGGATGATGATGATGATGATGTTTCAGGTGATGATGATGATCGATGATGATGATGATGATGACGACGAAGACGGCGATGACGATGACGATAATGATGATGATGTAATTGATAATAATAGACTTAATAGACTTACCCGAGTGTAAATTTGAACTGAAAACACGCCAGCCACAAAAACCATACAGATGACTAAGATCAACGTTATAACGTACTAAAATAAGAAGTTGTAAAATTCTAATAGATGTTACCATCGTAATACAATTAGGCATAAAAACAATATTAAAAGCCGACCGACCAACGTTCTTGAAATCATGTGTCGCCGTTTTTATTTTGTTTAGGTACCATACTTCCATATCCCGAATGTTTGGGTAAATAGATTAAATAATTTAGAACATGTAAGAAATAAGAGTTATCCTAAAAATTGATGAAATCAAAGTATTGAGGAAAATACATAACATGGTGCCTAGTAAAACATCCCGACAGACGTAAATTTTCAAATACTGTATTGGTATTGTGTTCTTGATACTGTAGAACACTTGTTTGTAGACCTCAATATTATTGTTCATTGTAGGCCTAGATCTATTGTCAGACAAATAAATCTTTTTTTCAATTCAAATTTTTTTTTACAGATGCTCATCACAAGGTATTGTCACTTGTATGCTATCTATGAGCCTCCAATTATAACAATACATTCATGTTATAACAAAATGTCTACAGCAAATAATAAAAAATAGAACATTATACTGTACATGGTAAATAATGTATAGGCTTAAATAAAATCTTCAGGATTTAATAACCATGCCTTAACATAAATGAATAAAGATATTCTTAAGATATGATCCAAAAATTTAACAAAATAAGTTAGAAATAAAGGTTAGAGAAGACTGATATCGGTTGACTGATGTTGGTTTCAACTTAGTGTGTCAACGTTTGCAAGCAATTCATTATGTGATGTAATATAAAAAGTCAAAAAATTAAAGGATAATGAAATGGATTTTCTACATTAGAGCCACAAGTACATCTTGGACCATCAAACATGCCACGTTAATAAAGATGGGCGTTGAGAATTTGAGTGTGAATTTGATTTTCTTATCACCGGTTTTATAGCAAGGGGTATGCTATAAATTAGATCGTTATAATATATTTTTAAAAACTCATAAAAAAGAACAGTTTTTAATTTCATTTTTTTTGCTAATTCCAAGCGTTTATGATAGATGAAACAAAAGATAAATGGTACATTAAAGTTGTAGAAGCTCGAATATTATATTGCTGATTTACGTAAAAGAAGTATAGGTACGCTGGTGTTATAGTTTGTGAATGATTTATAAAATGAAATGAATTTAAAGTTGTCCATGTGTTAAACAAAAATATCGAATTAATAACATTAGATCATACTTTGAATATATTTCATTCAGGATTTAAGGTATGCTAAGCAAACACAAAATAATCCATATAAAATAATAATAAAATGTTCACATTCATGTAATAAGAAACAATACTAATTTGCAATTACTATTGAATGGATCTCCGGAACCTTTGTGTGGGGAGTGTTTGTTTATGGTTAAGATAAAGAGAGGTTCAATTTTAATTTGAAAAAAAGAGAGGAGAATTAATAAAGTTAATTTAATTATAAATTTGTATATTTTTGTTTTGCTACTAACTTACTCCAAGAAGGAAACACTTGTTTTCATGTTTGATTCCACAACATCCAACGACAGAGATGATGACGATGGTGCACCCGGCGACCACGCAGATAACGGCTCCCAGTCGATATATCTGACTGTCCATAATAATAGCAAGATCCATACTCAGTTCATGACGTAATACCCAACACGAAATTCCCATAATCGCAAAACCCGCACACTACCACAAATTACATGAAAAAAGTTAAATAACAAAATATGAATGTTTATAGATACAAATACAAATAATTAGCTACAAAATATTTGTGTTAAATACAAAATTGTTATTAGAAGAAAGAACTTTTGAAGGAATGGGTCTATGCATCTTAAAGCTAATGGATGAGTGCCTTATGGGAAGGATCCATCAGTAACACTACGAAGATATACTAACCGTTATATGCACGCACACTATGCGTGAATGGCGTAAAACGCGCACTTGGAGTGATTAGCAAATAAGAGGCGTCCACAGTTTAAGTCTCTACGCGCGCGTACAAAACGCGTTTGTGTTAGGCTATTTCATGGTGTCACTGCAATGTTTCCGCAGAAAAAAAAATTATCCGATAAATTATCGCGATAAAAATTTTCCGATGCTGCAGAAACTCTAATGGAATAAAGTTAGGCCTATCCGATAATTGACTTAAATGGGATATTTTTAAACTTCGACACGGGGTCATCCTTGATCTTGTCACCGCGGTGCCACCAGAGTACGACGCGAGGGAAATAGAAATCGCCAAAAAAATCACCGGAAGTTAGTGGATTCATTATAAACTGAGTTTGCGCAAGTTGCATTTTTTAAATTGATTTGGATGATATTTTGGATAATCCAAAATATCTGCGGAAAGACGGCCACTCACGATTCTCAAAAGGGAAAAAAATATCAGGCCTGCCAAGATGGAACTTATTAACTAAGATCTAATTAAAACAAAAAAGGAAAATGTTAAAGCTGTTGTGAAAACAAGGTGATAATAATTTGTTGAAGATCGGTGTTGATCATTATGCAATATTTCAAAATATCTTAAAATGTTTTGTAGGTAAGTCTTCTACCCATAGATATTTTATTTCTCTTCTTATAAATTGCAGTTTAAAAAAGACAATGTGCTGTTTATTTCAGTACTCGTTTTACTACTTTTAAATGTCCTGTTTAAATTTTTCAGCAAGTTCCTAATAAACAAAAATGTGGTCCTATCTAAATAGATGGTAGAAAATCTGGGGCGGACACAGGCGTGTTGCCCTTGTTGCCCGGGTTAACATCCATAATTTCATTTTTTTTTTATTTTGGTAAAATACATAATTCAAAACAGTACGGACTAGTATTACTAAATGTAAATCCCATTTCATTTGTGTTATCAATATTGAAATTTCAGGGGTTGGCATAGAATATTAAATTAATTAGAACAAAATAATTTTCGAATATTGACTCCTTAACTGCGCGATTAGCCTGTCAACGTACATAATATCCTTGACACGTTTTAACGTTAGGCGGCGTTTTAACGACACGCCGTTTTACAATCCACACTGATTACGTCTTGTTCAGATCGATCAATCAAAGCTCGCAAATATACCTTCAGGAATTGCGCCCCTGCAGATGATCCAACTACTGACTATTTTAAACGCAACGTCACCATTATGGTTATTAAGAAACTTCACGCTAAACTTCAAGCTAATAGGCCTAGACTACTTTATTAAAATACCATATTAAATTAGAATTGATCGTGAAATGGGCCGACGGCAACCGACCAAACAGACGCCCCCCCCCCCACCACCCACCACTGTTTAATGGGGCTGACGGAGTCGAATTCATTTTTTTAGGAGATGGCGTTGTTTAATCCATACCTCAGACGCACGGTTGAAAACATTTTAGAATGCTCATGACTGCGTCAACAGTAACAAGAAAACCATACTCGCCTCATCGTGGTTGGGGATAAGGTAGAAACAATGGTAGGCCTACCTCTAGATGCTCAGAAGTGATACTCTGTGCACTTATTTTGTTTTCTCCAAGTTATCCCGATATAACGAATCTGAGGCGTGACTGTTCATCATTTGAAGGAAACAAATGCTTAGTGCCATTATTCCCCGGGCGAGATGCGAAACTGTTAGAATATGGTACCTTCTCTAGATGCTCGGAAATGGCGCTCTTGCTTATTTAGGTGGTTTGGAAGTGCACCACTTAAATAAAATCAACTACATAAGAGCACCCGTCTTCTCAACAAGACCATATTTGGGCTGAGGTACAGCAACATGTTAGAATAATTACGGCATATTTCGATTTTCAGAAATTTCACTGTTAAATATTTCGGAGATTCGGAGAAAAATGAGCGCACTAACCTCCGCCCATTGGTTGGGGCCCAAAATTACACCTCGGATGTTCGAAAATGACACTATTTTATTTCACTTAATGCAAAATGGTTATCATTTATCATAAGGTGTTCGCTATGCAGTGTCGAATCCAACCACTTTGGTCACCATGGTTTGGGAAATAAAAAAAAAATCACCTCTGATGCTCGGTCAATTTCTAGAAAATATAACTTCCGAAGGTAATCGTGTTATATAGTTCTTTAACATACTTAAAAGTATTACCACAATCGTGTTAATATTTGGCATACAAGCTTTTGGGGGTTTTGAAGGGTGCTGAACTCAAATCTGCTGTATGGCAAGCTAAAAAAATAACGGAAAGCCTCCAAATCCAAGATGGCCATCAAGATGAATATTAAACAATAAGCCCTAATAGCCTAATATTTCCTATGAAATAACAATTATGGTTCTATATTATTATTAAAAGGATCCGTGTATACATTAGAACGACCAAAACTTCAATTCAACCTTTTTCACCTGAAAAATCCAAGATGGCCGCCAAAATGGCCGCCAAATTTGTTAAATTTAACTGTTCCCCCATTGGACCAAAAACCTATAGGCCTAATATTTCATAAGGAATAACAAATTTGAGTTATTAAAAAGATCCACGCAGGCCATATACACTGAAACCATCAAGACTTCAATTCAACCATTAGCACCTGCAGAAATCCAAAATGGCCACCAAAATGGCCGCCAAATTTGAATAATGGACCATACGCTCATACTATTTCATATGAAATAAATATTTTGAGTTTATTATCATAAAAAGGATCCATGTATAAATTGCAGCCATCCAAACCTCAACCATTAGCACCTGCTGAAACCCAAGATGGCTGTCAATATTGAATATTTGGCATAACTCACAGAATATTTCACATAAAACAAAGATATTTGGATCCATACTATCATTTAATGGATTGAGGCATACAATGAGTCCACAGAAAAATCAATTAACAAATAGCAACTGCAGAAATCCAACAATGCTACCAAAATGCCTACCAAATATTAATATCGGCTGTAAAGTCCCACAATATTATTTCAGTGAAAATAGTTTTGAGGTAGGCTTACTTTAAATTGTGATGTCAATGCATACAGTAGCATCACCAACAGGATATTTGCCTACAACCATTTCAAAAATAAAAAAGTGGCCACCAAAAGTTCATATTGACCGTAACTACCGTATATTGCAGATAAAACAATATTTTAACATGTATTTTGATTTTAGATGTCAGAATATGCAGTGGCAACCAACTGTAGACATTCAACCCTTTCAATTATCAACATATTCTATGGTGGCCTAAAATTTAAATCTTTTGTCTACCAAGCTTAAAAAATAGCCAAAATTGTGATCTGTAAAAAGAGAAAGGCAGTGCGCACTTTCGATGTTGAAGCATCGCCATCACTATCTTGTACTTGAAGGTATCTCAAGGGATTATTGGTTTTACCTAGCTGATACTTACTTAATTGAAATGTTTATGATTTTGTACCGTCTAGGGCTCAGCTCCTCAAATGATTGTATGGATCTAAAACAATCTTCGTTCTGTGTGAAATAATTATGCCCGATATTCAATTTTGGCGTCGATTTTGGCGGCCATCTTGGATTTCTGAATTTGATTTTTGTTTTGGTTCCATTATATCTCTTGACCCATCTAATGATAATAGATTTAAAATTGTTGTCCTATGCGAAGTATTGTGGAATTCATGGCTAATACCAAATGTGGCAGCCATTTTGGCGGCCATCTTAGATTTTGAGGCTTTCTGTTCATTTTTTTAGCTTGGCATACAACAGATTTGAATTCAGCGCCCTTCAAACCCCCAAAAACCTTGTATGCCAAAAATTAACACTATTTGCCTCCAGCACCTTAAATAGACACATTTTTTGCAATAAAGGGGGGTTCGACCGAATCATAAAAACTCTTTGCTGCTGGCCTGATTTGACTCTCTAGGTAAACTTCCTTTATTTTATCCTGCGACCGCCCCTGAATATAGAAATGTGACTTACCCCAGAAAATGAGTTGAATATATAAAGAAATCCTTTAAAAGCATTAGCTGCACACGAACGTACTTTTACCGTGTCGACGGTAGGTGTTATATTTGCTACTTTGCTTTTAATTTCCATCTTGATATAAGCCTAAGACTACACTATAAGGAATGATCGGCACAATGGTTCCCGATGTCGGGTCTACTTTATAGACCTACACCAGGATTCGGCTCACAGCCTATTCAACAAAATCACAGAGATGCAACACCGAGAAAATTGCTTTTTGATTTGAAACGGTTTTTTTTTTCTTTTTAGCTAAAGACTAAAAGGAAATCCTAATTGACTTCGTTATGCAGTTCATGTGACTCATAGGTAGCTGGATGTAAACATCTATCACGGATTAATCATTATTTCCTTCGTCCAGTCATCCACGGCATCTAAATAATGTATTTTCCCCCTTATCGCATTTATAAAAAAAGTGTAATATTTATGGGCGCTAGTAGGATTTTTGAAAGCGGGATCGAACAGCGAGGTAAGGATACAGTAATCCGCCAAGGATTTTTCCCCCATCGGCGTGAAGTTGGTTACTTATTCTTTATTCGATATTCGATTTTCCGTGTGAAGTTGGTTACTTATTGGACGTTCATATTCACATGTACATGTATGGGGCATGAAGTGTAAATATGATAAATTAATTATAGTAAATTGTATAAGAAGGTGATTTCGATTTACGACAAAGTTATCTCGTATGGGGCAACCAGAGTCCAGTCATTTAAAAAAAATTCCACTTGCCCCGGTCCATGCTGTTTTACTGCCCTCTGTATAACAATAATATGACAACAAAATTACAAAAACAATTACAAAAACGGCGCGTTATTTGTGTATTAAACAAATATTCCACACTATGTTACATGTATAAAAACGGCATGGACCAGGACAACTGTACCTGGTATCGGACAAGTAGGGACTAGTTATTTCAAAAAAATTCACTTGCCCTGATCCATTCCGTTTTACTGCCTCTATAAAGCGACAAAAAACGACCTTTTAATTTGTGTATTTAACAAACATCTCGCACTATATTACAAGTAGACCTATATAAACGGCATGGACCAGGACAACTGTACCTGGTATGGGGCAAGTAGAGTGTAGTCATTTCAGAATAAAATCACTTGCCCCGGTCCATGCCGTTTTACTGCCCTCTAGGATGTAATAAACTAACATTTCGCACTATATTACATGCATATAAACGGTATGGACCAGGACAACTGTACCTAGTATCGAAGACTAGTCAATTCAGAAAAATAGCACTTGCCACGGTCCATGCCGTTTTACTGCCCTCTATAAAGCGACAAAAAACTTTTTTTTGTATATTTGACATCTCGCACTATATTACAAGTAGACCTATATAAGCGACATGGACCAGGACAACGGTACCTGGTATCGGACAAGTAGAGGTTAGTCATTTCAGAAAAATAGCACTTGGCCCGGTCCATGCCGTTTTACTGCCTTCTATAAAGCGACAAAAAACGGGTTTTTTTGTGTATTTAACAAACATCTCGCACTATATTACAAGTAGACCTATATAAACGGCATGGACCAGGACAACTGTACCTGGTATTGGGCAAGTAGAGTCTAGTCATTTCAGAAAAATATCACTTTCCCCGGTCCATGCCGTTTTACTGCCCCCTATAAAGCGACAAAAAACGGCCTTTTTATTTGTGTATTTAACAGCTCGCATTATATATTACAAGTAGACCTATATAAGCGGCATGGACCAGGACAACTGTACCTGGTATGGGGCAAGTAGAGTGTAGTCATTTCAGAAAAATATTACTTGCCCCGGTCCATGCCGTTTTACTGCCCTCTATAAAGCGACAAAAATACACAAATAAAAAGGCCGGTTTTTGTCGGTCCATACCGTTTTACTATCCTATTTAACAAACATCTCGCATTATATATTACAAGTAGACCTATATAAACGGCAT
>JAOTQE010035774.1:0-10152 GCA_025631205.1 Nesometra sesokonis
TCTTTCTTTCTTTATTTAACATAACATCTTTTTTATTTAACATAACATAAGATTTGAGATTAAATTAACATTTGTATAATATAATATTAATATTAATAATATTATTAATATTAATATTATTAATATATAATATTAATATTGTATTTGAATGACATTTTTTAGCAACTCAGCATATTTTGGTGTCAATTTTAGGGTGGTTTAAACCCCACTTAAAGTCCCTCTAAATAATTTCCAATATTTTACAAGTCATAGGCAGTTTACATCATATGTTATTTTGCTTAAGCTGCGATACATTTCGGTCTCTTTCCTTTAAAGAAAAACTCTCAGATTAAAATTTGTATGGATATACGTATAGAACAATTAGCTGTAACCTCACTGATAAATTTTCAAAACATTTGGAAAATGGGATAATGAAGGAAACCACTTTCCAAAAAAGGATCTTAAAATCAAAAAGTGGCTCTACTCCTCCACTTTTGATTTGGGACTCACTTTGCAACATTTCTTTGCGGCATTACCTCACTGTTAAAGCATGAAATTTTATCTACTAGGTCACAACTAATTGTTCTATAGATTTATACATAGAAATTTCAATCCGAGTTTTTCTTTACACGTGTACATTTTTTTGTTTTTCACGCCGCCTAGGGAGGTGGCTGGGACACAGACAAGGTGGTGGTGGACGGATAACAGATACATTACTTTATGCCTGTATATCAAACTTTTAATTTAACAATAATAATGGCATATGTTCTAGACCTATATAAATCTGGTTTATTATTATTGTTATTGCTATGGTTGTTATTATTATTATTGAATTCAGAATTTTTAAACATGAACTATTTCTAAAATATGCTTTTAAATGGAATATAAAAAAAACTATTTCCTTGAAACAAACTATGATTTATTACAAGTAATTTATTGCAACTAAGTACCCAACACATAAAAATATTAAGCAGGATTGTTGGAAATGGTATTCGTTATTAACCATAAAAGTGTCAAATTTGTCCAATATGGCATCCTACCCACATTCCAATTACTATTAACTTTCCAATACCATAATATTCATACCTATCAGTAATGTTTTATTAGATTTATAACTTGGAAAACAGAACACAGTAAAAGGTTTTAATGCATAGCAATAGCATAGAACTACTTACTTTTAAATAAAATTCTTAAAATCTTTTTGAAGGCAATGGTTCATACAGGGGCAGATAAAGAAAAGACAGGGGCCTTGGTGCATACACCACTGTTATATTTTTAAAAGTACACATGCTCCTTTTATATAACATGCCCTACTAGATGTTCCTAAAAGTAATGCAAAACTGGAAAACCACCTATGGGGATGGAGATGAGAAAATAAACTTTTTTTGCTTGTCAAATTTAAAACACAGAAAATTTCTTTGCCCGCAGACCACTGCACCTCCTCTTTCACAAAATCCTAGATCTGCCCCTCTCATAGGACTAGAACATCTTAATTTCTGTAACATGAAGTGCTGCAATGGGGCTAAATTTGCCTTGCATAACATTGTCAAGGTCCAGTCGTCGAGCCAACAATATATCAAGCGCACAGGTTTTTTTTTTAAAACTGGGAACACGGCCACCTCATTCTGGTCATACCTGTTGGGGGTATTGCCCTACTGTTGGGAAATCCTGGCCCTGCCACTGAATGGAGGTATTAAGCTGGTGAGAACTTGTTTATCTTGAAACATATTTTGATAGGACATAAATCATTCTACTAATCAAAGTTCAAATAACTATAGCTACTTCATAGTTACGTGAGTGTTCAGACTTCATAAATATTCTGAAATTGAGAAGACTTTTTTGCAGAAATTTCGACCATTTTTAAATTAGAGTTTTGTCATGTATAGTGTTGTACTGGAGGCTGTAAATTTTCATGTCACATTTAATATGAAACTGTACTTTTCAGTATTCATTAACAGTAAGACAAGATCCCGGTCACAGGAGAAGCTTTTAGAAGTAGAACTAATCTTGATCATCTGATAACAGGGACTTACTATTTAAAGCAATATTGCTACATAAAAAATGATGATTTGGCTAAATCGATTGCTTAATTACAGTTGGCACTATAAAATAGAAAACCTCTACATTAAGATACACAACATAACTACAGACATCCACATACATTTCATTCCCCTTTGGTCTACTTCTGAATTACAATATTTATTATAATCTCTTGGACAAATAAAAAAAAGATAATTAATTGCAAATATTTATTTGTTTTTTGCTAAATGTAGGCCTATGACTTTCTTTAACTGTAATTTTGAAATTCTAATTTTGGCTAATCTTCTATTCGAAAGAAAATTGTATGTTACACTTGTCTTAGATTTTCTTTATTAATAAAATTAACTTAATAATCAATCAAATATTAAGGCCTATATATGTATACAATGATAGAATCCAATTTAAACAATAAAACATTTTATGAGAATTTCATTTGCAGCCTAAAAAACCATGAATAAAAACAAAATTGAATTTTTATTCAGTCATGTTTATGGGAGATATGATGGGCAAAATAAATTTGTTTTTGTATAATAGTAATTGAAATTGTAGAAATGCTAGCTGAACCTTACTTGATTGACCCAGTTCATAAAGTATTTCAATGTTATTGGTTATATAAATTCTTATTTTCATACTAATGTAATTATGTATTCTATATCCATTTTGGTTATGGTACATTAGGTATATTGGATGCCATAGATAGACCTCTGAGTACCAACTAACGACTTAGCAAATATTATGTTGTTTTTTTTTTAATTTATCATAGGTATGGTATGTGTTTACTACAGCAGATTTTGAATGTTTTGGATGCAGTATAAATGTTTAACTGCTGCTAGGACAAGATACAGCTGTATAGATTTGAGGAGGACCTCAGCGAATCTTTAATAGCTATTAACCGACACAATAAAGTATCACAGATGAGGAGGAAGATGACAAAATGACAATTGCATGCCACTATGGTAATAATATTACAGATCATCTCTTTCTAGGATCTGTCATAATATTGATTTGGATGTTTTTAAGACTAAGTTTATTTATACCAACAAAAATATATAAAATTTACTTATAATTATAGCATTAATACTGTATAAGTGGTTATTTTTTATACAGAATTTTTCATAATTTGCTACTTTTTTTACATTTCCACATGTTAATTTTGTTGTGGATACACTAATTTAAATTTTTCAGAAAAGGCCTATTGCGAATTTTGTTATTCAATCATCAGCATTTGTTTTCAGAAGCAAAAAAAGAAAAAAATAACACTGATGCCAGGTCTTGCCTAACTGAATGTAGGCTATTCCTTTGATAAGACCTCATATAGCACCAGAAATAATACAAGGAATTTGTGAATCCACCAATATTTTGGTTTTGGATTGTGGAACCCTGCCTTAATCATTCGACCATTCAGCTCAATAAAATTAACTTCAGGCAAGCAAATAAATGATAATTTGTCGACAGTTAGATAATTCTATAGAGTTGATTACAGCATTATTCGCATCAACATAACATTGCTTGAAACTCTAGGCCAAATACCACAAGTCACTTTAAAATGTTATCAATTATTAACTACCATTTTTTTCCTGGTCCTCTCCTTTGATAAATTACTTTAACCTAGAAAAATTATTGGTTTTTCTGATTATGTTTTTTTCATAACTGAAGTAGGTTAAATGTTTTATAATTAAAAAAAAACAATATTCAATAACTTTAGACATTTTAAGATTATAACTTGATGAATGATGTATTTTGAAAGATCATGGAATTGAGTAAATTTGGTACAGATTCTGATATGAAGCATGTTAGCTATTCAAAAATACTATTAAAGATAACTGTTAAAATGGAATTGTCAATTTAAAAGCATAACAATATCAACTTTTCATGAGACATCAATTTAACACAGAACACTACTGTATTATTTATGGCAAACAAGTTTAAATGTAGAAAGGTTATTTTTGTTTTAGTTGCTTGTTGCAAAATGTAAGTCAGATTCGTGTTTCACTGTCAGAAAACGACTAATGTACACGATAATGATGAAGAATACAGCCACATAGAGGACGTACACTAAATACACATATTTTTTTAAAAAGAAACCGTAAAATTTTTCCCATGCTTTTTCCCAGTGTTCCTATGTTTTTGTCAATTTCAGGCACAAATGTTTTTATTATTTCAAAAATGAAAAAATACTACTGTATTGTATAGTAGGCCATCTTACTGTATAATGCTCAATCCAGACTATCAACTTTTCTTTGTCAAAAAAAGTTGACATGTCTATATATGGGCATGATGATGATACACCATAACCATACATAGAAATATCATTACCATATATGGGTATGATCAACTTTTTTTGGCAAATAAATTTGACAGTCTGGATTGAGCTTTAGGGGTCTAATATTACTATGTCTGGCTGGTTCGAGTGGGGAATTGAAGTATTTAAGCAAAAGCTTGTTTTAGTGTTTTGTGTCATTACCTGATGGAATTTCTGATTACATTACAGTACATCTGATGACATTAATGGAGTAGATTGTTGATATACACATTTTTCAAAACAGTATGAAATGAGTTTGATTTTGGGGTTTTTAAGTTCTCTTTAATGAAAAAAAGAAACCCTCATTTGACTTTTTCAGCCTTATTATTTTGTTCTTTAATTTTTGAGCATTTTCAGCTTTATTGTTTTTGTAAAGTGTGTTCTTATAAAAACAAATTTGAATGCTTTTGAATTTTTTCCGGGATCTGGTGCAACTGCATCTTTATACATATTTTTTTAAAAATAAAGAATCCCACTTAACATTTTTCCAAGTTTACTCACACATTAAGTGTATTAAAGTGTCTTTATAGTAACAATTAAACAGCAAAAAGCCCTCCCACATCAAATTAATCACCAACAACATATGTAAATCATACAAGTGAGTTTTATATCTCTGCAATAAAGTTTATAAATCCTTGTTTTACTGTTACATCCAATTTAATCAATTTAGTATTATTTTGTATAAGATTTACACTGAGTACTAAGTCTATTCTCATAGTTTTATTAATCAAAGTGTTGGGTAGCAAAAACCTTATATTAAATATTTTATTTTACTTTGTAAATTGTTCTAAGATTTACATTAAATTCAAGGACACAAATATTTAATTTCAATTAGTGGAGATTTTTGGTGTTTTTTTTTTGTATTATGAATGTGAATATTAAATATTTGAATACCTTGAAAAAAGGAAGGTTGTGAATAATGATTTGCAATAGCCTTGTTTGTACATTCTAAGAGGCAACTGCACTAGATTAAAACAAAAGAGAATATATTAATACCGAGACCATGGATAACAATCCAAAGGTTAAATCTTGCTGTTGTTTGCACTTGGAATATTAGGCATGGTTAGTTTTACCATAAGCTATTGCTGGCATGGATCCGGGGGAGGGAGAGGATCACCCAGCCCGGACCACATCCCACATTTGAATTGGCGGAATATTATTTGCATCCAAAAAATAGTTTTGAAATTACTATATCCTATTGAAATTACCATGCAAAAAGATCCAAATTTTAATCAAAACGTGTCTGTAGACACTTAGGTGGCTGTTTACGAGAAGTACCAAATCCACTGATTAAATACAAAGAATATGCAGGCTTTTGAATGAGTGGCCGGCCATTATGGGAGGTGTCTGTTTATGAGAGGGCTCTTCACATGGAGGTTCTACTGTAATAAGGTAGTTAATTTTGACACGACTCAAGGTCACAACTCATTGGTGATTGCCCAACTGACCAATGAGGGTCAATCATTAATATGACTCAAAAGGTTGCCAAAGTCACAGTTCTCATTGGATTTTCCAGGTTGTTAAATTCGCTCAGAATGTTTCACTGTACAATTAACTCTGGAAAAACTAATCGGTGGCCGGGGATAGTTTTACAGAATGCGATTTTATAGCTGTCACCACGGGATTTTAACTGGTCAAACTAACCAGCGAGTCGGCTTAAACCCAAATAAGTCCATTGTAAATGAGGCTTTATACAGTTGATTTTTAACTGTTGCAAATTTGCCAAGAAAAGAGCAACATAAATGAATGTCCTTGAAAAATGATAATGAATTGCAGAAAAATAAAGGAGATGTTTGATGAAGGATTTTTCTTTAAAAATAGATAAAATAAATTTTTAAGATTTAACAACCTTCATGTCGAGGTAATTAATAAATTAGTCTGATACCCTATTGACCCAGATAATCATCATTATCTTGTTAATTTGAATTAAATTTCTATGGACAATGCCACTAATGATTAGCATTAACAGTTAAAACCATAAAACAAAAAGATCATCATGAGGGACTCAAGAATGATTGATTGGCGTAGTCTTCCATACATTTGATGGTCAGCTCTTGTCATCTTTGGTCAACTCTGCTCTTTAGGTTCCTTCCTATTAGCTAAATTACTCATCATTATCAGTTTAATGATGCTCAGAAGATTTGGTTAATAGGTTTTGTTCATCCATCAACTAGAACCTCAAACATTTACCAATCTGAGTAACATTAAGAATGTTGAGAAGGCCTTGGAATTAAGTAAGATAAAATGCTGCATTATCACTCTATTATAACCCCTGTCAACACATATTACTATTAAGGTCCTCAAATGATACAGTATGCTGGTTATTTGTTCATCAAGTTTGTTTAGAGAAAGCATTTTGTAACCTCCTCTCTTTTGACTCCTTGTCAACACTTTTCTTGATATTCTGTAGTAGGCTTACTATAGGCCTATAAATAAGATTTTGAACATAGTCACCTTCTCATTTAGGCTACACAGTCTTGGTCTAGATGGTGATTATAAAAACATTTTATAAATCAGACATTTTTATAAAACTTAAATGATATAGAAGATTTTTTTTATTTGTTACAATGTACTTAGCTAAGAGAAAAAAGTACAAAAATCAGAACAGTATTTTCAGTTATTATTTGGTGAAATATTTGACTGAAAAATGCTTATTTTATTTATTTATTTAAACATACACTCTCTTACACTCTTTATTCAGTGACACACAATAAATTATTGCATTATAATTTATTTTAAATATGACTTACCTACAGAAAAAGGGAATGTTTACGGTATTATACAGTATGTACAGCAACTAATGTTACAAAAATTCTATAAAGCATTTACAATATCAACAAAACCAACAAATTAAAATACTTAAAATTATTCATTTTATGCAACTCAAAAATTTAGTTAAAAGATAACACGTTCTCACAATAAAATAGAAGGTTGTAAAATATTTGTATTGAGGAGTCAAGGTAGGTATTCCACATGATGATAATTTTAAATTTCTTTGATAATTACATACAGTTCACATTAAATTTTTCTCACTCAACAAGCGGGGGCTAGGTCTAGGCTAGGCTAGTAGTTTTATTTTGCATCAGCGATTTGACCAAGGTCACACTGATAATCGGTATTTTTGTTTTGCTGCTACGAAAATCGGTTATTTGCTGTTCTAACCCTCAATTCACAGAATTTTTTTTTTATTATATTTTGATATACAGATTTCTTTGTTAATATCATAAAATTATCCCAAAATTGTACATAATACATTAAGAATATCCTAAAAATTGTAAAAAATGCATAGTTATCACAAAAATAACCTATAAGAATAAAACAAAATCTAATTGCAAATATTATAGTACTGGGTATAACTAAAAACAATGATTTCCCAACCGAACAAAACATATTTTAAACAAATGTTCTTGGGCTACACAAAACTATTTTTTAGACCATGTATAATTCCAAATTGAAAGAGCAATAATACAAGATAATATGCATGCATCCTGATAATCTCCTATGAAATATGTATTTGAACTGCTGTACATTCCACACCATTTTCAAATGATTGATGATCTGCCAGAATTGTTCAAACTTTAGATTATTGATGATAAAATTAATCATTGATTGTCAGTAGGAACATCATTAGGGCACATCATCATAGGAGAAATCAACTTTAAGACAAAAGCTACGACCTTGCTAGCTTCAATGAAGAAAACTACCTCAATAAATCACAGATTATTAATGAAAAATATTCATTATGATTATAACCAGACAAAGGAATTTTTAATGTTTTACACAACAGCATAAATGATCTGGTTTTGTTAATGTCATGTAACCTTGTTTTGTTTTGTTTTTTGTTCATTTTATATTTAAAACTAAAGCTGTGCTTCCATGAGGCAGACGCAGGCGCGGGCGAAAAAAACCCAGCGAGTGCCCGCTTGTTATTTCACAATCATTTTCGGTTATTTCCCCATTATCACACAAGCTTGTAGTAACTTAAGCAAAGTAGGCTACACTGAAGAATAGCTAATCACATGTGCCTACAGCGTGTGGCGAAGCAGTAGGAGGTTTGGGCTTCCAATCGTGAGGTCGGCAGTTCAAATCTGAGGCTCGATACTCATTTGTACTCTTGAGCAAGGCACTTCATCTGCAGTTGCTTCTCACCACCCAGGAGTGCTGTAGTAATGGGTACCTAGGAGGTTCGAATGTCATGCGCTGATATATGTATATATCATGCAGCAAAGACGTTGTGCCAATGATTGGGGCAGAGGTCCCAAGTTGGAAAAACAGAATTCCTGGAGATTTACTCGTGGCCGTCCTACCACTTTCTACCCTTCCTGATATACCCATATTTTTAAAACCAATACCTTGTCCGTTATGAAATAATAGTTTCTGACATGTATTGTCACTGCTAAAATGTGTTATTAGTGTTCCCCAAAACATTACTGAACTTCATAGTTGTTTACTTTCAACTAATATTTTGAAATAAATTTATGCTCTACTTTTGAAACTTTTACAAAACCTGGAGAATTTCCTGGAGAAAACTAAACTCTGGGAGAAAATTTGATAATTCCGGGAGCCCAGGAGATGATCCAAAATTCCTGGAGACTCCAGGACAATCCTGGAGACTTGGGAGCTCTGTTGGGGTAATAATGTGGAGAGCGCCCTGAGACTTAATTGTATAGAGCGCTATATAAAAGCCTACATATTATTATTATTATTACTTGTTGAAATGCACAGTTATATATCCAATTGTGTACTGTTTATACAATGAGGTCAGTAGCAGTCGTAATCACTATGGCCCCCAAACCGTGGTTATCAGGATTTCCTCGACGTAATTTTGAGAAATCAACCATTTTGACAATGTGATGTGAAAAGAAATGCATGTGAAGCAATGGTCACAGGGTTAACACCTGTGCCCACCTTCCGGCTCCCGCGTCCGTTTCATGGAAACAGGTCACCTGCTCCCATGTCCACGCCCATGCCCGCCACATGGTTGAGCTGAGACAACCTCCCATTTCTCATCGGTTTGACTCACCATTATACTGTTTGTTTTCTATAATATGTTTTACGGTGGAATAAATTCTGACATGATGTGAAAAGATTTTGATGTGAGATAAAAAAAATCCTTTTAAGTAATACACAGAAATTTCACATTACACAACCAAAATGTGTATTGTTTGAAGAAAAATGATATTAAACAATTATCATACTAATGTATTTTGAACATATTGATATCAAAAAATCTCGGACATCACCAAATAAAAACTTCAACTTAAGATAAATCTTGACAGATTTCAAAATTTAATACTCAAATTTGTCAATTGAACAAAAGAAATTCTACCATATTAAGAACATGTAAAATGTATAACATAGAATAAGATACAGCTACAAATTGTCTATTTAGCCTTTGGGATATTATAAAACTAGACCTATATTTTAAAGTGCAAAAAACACCTATAGGATAAAAGCATCTTTTCATTTCTAGGCCACTCTCTTCTCAGATCATCATTTATATTTTCTTAGTACGTACTACTTATTTGGTATGCAAGAAGCGAATCTTGCTAAAACGCAAAAAACAGCAAAAACAGCAGCAACAGTAGAAAGTAGCAGAAATAGAAACAATAGCAACAATCAACAATGCCATTCAACATTGGAGATATCAGCACGGTTTTTACAGATATATTGTCACCTGAAAATGACCAAAAAATCACCAATATTAATTTTGAAATTAACTTGATCATATCAAAGTAGCATCAAAGTTAAGATCTGGAGAATAGAAATTAGTGTATTAAAAAATTGTTTAATAAGATTTTTACAGTGAGAAATTATCAAAAATATAGAGG
>JAOTQE010035785.1:0-21588 GCA_025631205.1 Nesometra sesokonis
CACCCCTCCTGTTATTACTCCTACATTTTGGAGTCCTTAGGAGGTCGGCTTTAACCCACCAGAACCAGAACCAGAACGTCTCTGTGACCAACACTAATCCCCAGGCTTCTACTTGACATGTCGAAATTTCCCTCTTTGTGCATCATTTCGTTATTGAATGTAAGAGTTTATTTTGTTAATATCCAGTAAAGTGCATCATTCTAACCTTTCTACACACAAACTATGATCGGGCTGACGGTTTATAGTGATTTTTCGCACCAGCTCAGTTAGGATGGGAGTCATGTGTTTTTCTTCAAACCATCAAATGGCTGAATTGTGTTTAAAGCAGGGAACAGTTAATTTAACTGTGTCCTGGTTTAAAGCTAATTTCCAAGAATCTACCCAAAATTTTCTTTTACGTAAGCCCACAGACTATAAGTTAAAATTATTTAGAAGATGTCTGATACTAAGCTCCTCGACCCTAAATCACAATTCTGGATCCGCCCCTGCAGAAGAGCAGTAGCCTACATTTCCATTGAAGTATCAGACATCCTCAAAATTAATTTAACTTATAGTCTGTGGCTTACGTAAAAAAGAAAATTTTGGGTAGATTTTTGGAAATTAGCTTTAAACACATCTACAAACATCACATTACATTTTCAAAATGGCCGCCTTTTTAGCCAACTTTTGATTTTTGTATTAAAAACTGTATTAAAAGGCGAGCAAGTTTGAATCAAACAAATTGCAAAAGTTTGTTTTTTGCTGTTTCTGGTTCATTATGTAGTACTCAATAACACACCCAAAATGAGACACAAGTTTTAACCCAGAACCTACATAATTTGCATAAATATGGAAATTAGCTACCACCATATGAAAAAAAAACAAATTTTCTGGTATTTTTCTGTTATTAGTCATTCAATTTTCATAAATAAAATGTTTAAACTCATGTTTTCATGGGCAAAAAATATTATCATCGCATTTTAAAATTAACATTATGCATGTAATTAAAATTAATTACTGTATGCAAATGAGCTTCCGTTATTACGAAAAAAAATTCTGGATTTTTCTGTATCTAGTCATTAAATTTTTATAAATAAAGTGTTCAAATGTATGTTTTTATGGTCAGAGAATATTATTACCATATTGCTGAATTACAATTATGCATCTCATTATGCAAATGAGCAACCTTCTTAAAAAACACTAATTTTCTGGCATATGTAAGAGCTCAGAAAGGATGTAAAATAATAATATGCATACTCATAATTGATTATTGAGAACAAACATTTGCCTTAAATTTAAAATAACCATCAAATTGTCCACCAAAATGTACATTTTCCAATGCTAATACATTATATATAGACTGTCGACATACAAGTACATTCAATTTTGTTCTTAAACATTTTTTTGTTGGTCTAGATTTATGAATTGATTATCCTTTTCTGGTGTATTTTGTGATAAAATTGACATTTCATCTATAAATTTGCGCCCTTTTTTATTGCACAGTGCATCAGAAAAGGCTAATACTTGATCAACAAATAGTATATAGGTCATTATAATTACAGCTTAAAATATTTTTTAATGTGGAAAGTTAAGTTAGGATGTTTATAGCAAATAGTCCATTAGATTAAAAGTCATTTTATACATCATCAAACAATAATTTTGCAATGTGTATAATCAACAGATGCTGATAGTTTCTGCAGCTGCATTGCCTTCCTGTGATCTGAGCTGCAGCCACAACTGGTTACCTCAAAAAAACAATCTCCCATCCCCAATTTTCAGTACACATATCGACCCCACTCCATCGTTGTACCTGGATACACCTGGTTGTGGCGATGAGCTGCTGATGCAAGAGGCAAGGTGCAGGGATGTATACTTGTACTTAAAATTCAGTACTGAAATCAGTGTTTTCTTCCACTGATGTCTACGCGATTGCCTGTAGATGCTTAAATCATGAAGCTTGTTGCCTAAAATACTTATTCAATAGTCGAGTTTGAGTTTCATCAGCGCGACGTGTTAAGGCCAAATAGTATTAGTAGTAAACGGTCGTTTAGTAGATTGATAATCATCAATCAGATCATATCTCAAGTAAAATCTACTTGACCACTGGTATTTCTCTCCATCTATGTAGTGTTTGTGACATCTTGGTTAATAAACCACTTTCCTAATCATCAAAGTAGACTTAGCTCAGACAGTTGGTGTTGCTGTATTGTGTAGGCCTACTGAACGGCGAGATCCATTTGATTTAAATACATTACCTCCCATGTTTTTCTCGAGAATCGAAATACAAGTTAACTATTAATAAACATTCCTATTAAACAATAATGCATATTTTTAAACTTATGCTAATCACATACAAATCAATTTCCAATCGCCATCTTACATCTCTGATTTGATACAACGTATGTCTACATCTTGTAATAGATATCTAAGGTCGAAAACAAATTCTTCAGTTTTGCTCTCCCTCCCCAGTCGTCTAAAAACGTATGGTAATAGAGAATTATTTTATTTTTTATTTTATTCAGATTCCAACCAACAGCGATGAAAACCGCCACTAACAGGTTTTGTCTAAATACAATATATAGGCTAATAAATACATTTTAAAATTTGAACTGTTAAAATGTTAAAATACACTTAAAAACAATTACATAGATTCAATTACTTTGCTTTTAAAAACAGATAAACTATCATAAAACAAATCAATGTCCGCTGTTGCAGCTCCTAAACTTTGGAACACATTTCTCGATTCCATTTCATCAGTGTTATTTTGGAGCATTTTAAAGACTAGTTTGAAGACTCATCTATTTGATTCTTTGTGATCTATTTTGATTCTTACTTTTTATTCTTCACAGCGCTCTGAGACATTCTCTTGTTTGTATTAAGCGCTATTTGAATACAATTACATTATATTACATCGTATACTTAATTTTACAAGTCAACCGTTTTACACAATTTTAAAACTATCGCTTGACAAAAAGTTTTAGAAAAAATAATAACGGTCGGAAACTTGTAAAAAATAGAACTGTTTTTTATACAAATTTTGCATATATTTAAGCGGTGTTTACATGTAGATGGCAGGGGCGGATCCAGGATCCACCGAAAGGGGTTGGGGAAGGGGGAACTTCCAGATCCGGGTGGGCGTGGTTGCCCGTTTTATTCAAAATTGCAAAAAATAGATTCTTTTGTTTCAAAAAAGGGAGTCCGGGTCTGTTGGCCTCCCCTTGGATAAATGTCTGGATGGTTCGGTACAGTGGCAGAGCTCATCATAGAGATAGGAGTACTTTTTTAATCACACCAACAGCGTAACGCGCTATATGTCTATAATTAAGCAGTGTCGTTGTCGTGAGAATAATCTTAGCGCTTGGTCAGAATTTAATCCAAGACCTCGGGATTGGTAGGCAAACAAATTGGAAGGTAAAATTGGTAAGCAAAAACCAGCAAAAACTCCCACATCCCAGTCTGTGTCAAAGGTCAATTGGAGGTCAGTTGTAAAATGTTTAATATATGCCCTTGGATAAATGTCTGGATGGTACGGTACAGTGGCGGAGCTCATCATAGAGATAGGAGTACTTTTTTAATCACACCAACAGCGTAACGCGCTATATGTCTATAATTAAGCAGTGTCGTTGTCGTGAGAATAATCTTAGCGCTTGGTCAGAATTTAATCCAAGACCTCGGGATTGGTAGGCAAACAAATTGGAAGGTAAAATTGGTAAGCAAAAACCAGCAAAACCTCCCACATCCCAGTCTGTGTCAAAGGTCAATTGGAGGTCAGTTGTAAAATGTTTAATATATGGTCCACTTTTAACGAATCCCTTTCTATGATCTTGTAAACAGGCCTATATAGAACATAGGTAGGTGTTTAATCCTTAATGATTGTCATGTTTGATTTGATTTTTGATCTCTCATCTCATATAAGTATGTGAATATACATATTCATTTTTAATGTTTATGTTGCTTCTATTATATTGGTAAATATAAATATCTCACCCATGGGGCAAAAGTCGAGATTATTATCACGATAATCGGCTATGATAGCTTAATAATAGTCGAATGTTTACCTCTAATGGCCAAAAATGAATCTTACGAACTAAATAGAATAGGTTAATCCGCAATAGCCGTACTGCACGGGTTGTCTTCTACTATTATGGATAGGACTTAGATAATTAATTAGTTAATAGCATTGCTCAGTAATCATCAGACATCCTCAGTACTTATTTTATTGGCTTGGTTTTCAACATGAGTTATCTACATCCAGTCGATATTGCTATCATCGTCGTTCACTTTTGTGTTGTTTTTGGAATTGGTATTTGGGTGAGTAGGCCTAGTTTTGGCAAAAATAGTCTTATAATTTGGGACCCCACTTGGGAGGCACTTCTACTATCGTAAGCAGTACTTACGATAATAATATAGCCTATAATTTTAGAACACCCTTAGTCGAGATACTGCAGTAGACCTGCTGCTACTAAGTATTTTTTACAATATTAGGAGACATTTGAGGCATGACACGGAAAAACCCGGAGTTGTAGGAAAATTGAAAATTGTGTTATCGTTAGAACCATATTACACTTTTCGCAAGCTTTAAAATGAGGGGTCAATTATCAAAATCGGACATCTATAACTGAAGTTGTTGGACAAAATGTACACCGATTTTCTTTGTATTTGTTTCTGTTGTTTATTTGCATTTTTCTCAATAACTTTCTGAGCAACAACTTGGTGGTTTTGCCATGCCTTGCCTCATTTACTCCCGTTTTGATCTAAAAAGGGCACTGGTTCAACAATTAACGGAAAGTGAATTTATTAATAGGCCTAACCCACGCATGATTTTGAAGCAGTCAAGTCGATTTTATTTGTCGTTTTTCTTGGTTTATATACATGGGAGGCCAAGTTCTAAAAACATTCAAATAATTATAATTGGAACCTGATGATTTTTTATATATATTTCGTTAAGTAGGCCTATAGCTATACTGTATTATGTTTATGAATCAAATTAAATTTGTGCTTGTTAATTTGGGCCCATTGGGGTTGTGCAGACATTGACGTTACTGCCTTCCGTGTATGATATACTACTATATACAGCTGGACATTTCAAGTATGCAATACGGACAACAGACCTATAATGCTAATGTCATCCTTATTAACAGATTTTTAACATATCATATATTATGGTAGTGACACTAACAATTATTTTGTGACCATTCATACCAACTGGTTACCAGTATAAACTGTTATTTACATGTTTCCATTCTTTAAAGATTCTTGGTTGAGACTAAGTTTGCGTCACTGAAGATATATTATTAATTAATTTAATTTTATTTACATCGTTTTCATTTTAATTGTGTAGTCAACATGGGGATCAAACAAAGGCAGTACGTCTGGTTACTTCTTAGCCGGAAGAGATATGACCTGGTGGCTGGTAGGTTTTACAGTTACACATACTAATATTTTTTTTCTTTTCAAGTAAGTGAGTTAATATATTAACTATCCTTCGTTTCAATAATTAGGCCTATCCTTGAGACCATACAGAATTCTAATAAGGTTCGTATTTTCCTCAATGAAACGACCCAGAGACTGACCGACAAATTTAACAGCCTGCTACATACAGTATTAAACCGATACTATACCTTGAATAAATGTAGATTTCCAACAATATAGTGTCATTGTTATAATGGGGAAGGTCAGTATGATGTGTTGGCTGAAAATATGAAGTTCCATAAAGTTTAAGGTATTAAAATTAAAGTTTAATAAACATCATCATAAGACTTGTAAATTAGTTGAGATAACCTGTCTTTGTTGCTTGTCAAAATGAGTTCGGAAGTTCAGCCTCCAACCACCTCCCCGCACCCCTAACCCATTTTCCAGCTTCCAGATGTTTCTAATACATTCATCAACTTACTTGACCAAAAGCGACCAATTTAATCCAGGGGCGGATCCAGCGGAGCTTGAAAGAGGGGTCCGATGCCAATTTGGACAATGTGAGGTTTTAACAGCAAACTCATGGCACAGGCGTAGGTCAAGGGCCCACATAGGGCCAGGGAAAATTGTTCTCTACAGGTACTCTCTGGTGCACTTTTAGAGGCCCAAGGTGTGCAAAAGAGGGCTCGGCTGCGGTGGCCTCTTGGATCCGCCCCTCAGATTTACATGCTCGTCAACAATAATTTATGTACAGTTGTTTCATCCGTACTTTTATAGGTTGGTATGTCTATCTACGTTAGTAACATCGGAAGCGGCTCATTTATCGGGTTAGCCAGTACAGCTGCCGCAAATGGATACGCGGTTGTTTCATACGAATTTTCAGTAAGTGTTTTTAATGTTACATTCTCGAAAAAGACATAACCAATGCAGAATATTTAACAAAAACACCATGTCTTGTTGGCTCGTTGCTTCTAGTAGTATTTGACTACGTTATACGTTTAATGTGACCCGTCATATGGTACAGGTGCATGCAAAAGAGGTCCGCTTGCCTTACTGATTGTGCTGGTGTTTATAGAGAAGTTGGTAGTTCGCGCGCACTCATTAGTAAAGTAAACTTTTACATACTGTACTAAACGACGAAGACTATAGTAAATCGCACAGAAATGCGAATGGACACACTCAATAACTTCTAGAGCTACTTTCTAGTGCCTTGCGAGGAACTTTGCTTAGAGTCTGCTAAGAGAAAGCGTCTCTATAAACAGCTTTCCAAAATTGTCTGTCTGCCTGTGTGTCGGTCTGCCGGTCTTGCCACGCGCGTTTGTGATTATTTGCGTTTTTGTTTTTGCCATATGTAATTTCAAATAACCAGCATTGTATGGGTGTCACTTTTAATATCTACGAGATATGAAATAATAATAATATGTGACATTTATATAGCACTTATTGCCAAGGCCTCTAAGCGCTTCACAATTATTACCACCAGTCATTGGAACAAACACCTATGGAATACAATCCATTCCAAAATGTTGCAGCTGTAATCAGCGCATATGGCATTTGTACCTCCCAGGTACCCACTTATACTCCTGGGTGGAGAGAGGCAACGTGGATAAAGTGTCTTTCCTAGGAACACAAACAGTCGACCAGAGTGAGTCTCGAACCACCGACCTCGTGATTGGAAGCCCGAAACGCAACCGCTGCGCCAACTGCTTCCACATATAATAATCATCAACTGATAATTTATTAAAATTGAAATAAAATACCGTTATAAATACACTTGTAAATGATTACTTCGGTGTTAAAACTGTATACAATATATTAGTTTTAATTGTAGGATTATGCAAATTGCGAATAACGCCTCATGCTACTACGCTCGGCGACTTTCGCCTCAGGCGTAGTTGCAGAAATGTTGAATTTGCATAGCAGGTGATGTTAATGCTATAAACGCAAGCTCGACGCAGAATCGCTTAATATGGTCGCTAATCTTGCTTGTATAGCTTTTGATCATAGCTGAACTTCAATCACCTTGTATATATTAGGCGGTTGGAGAATAGGGCTACTGGCCCGGTTTTAATTGTTGGCTAGTGCAAGCTGGAGAGTAACACTGACCAACTACTACTGTTAGCTTAGGTCTGATCACTTTAACTGTAACTGTATTTTACACTTTAAATAATAATATTATATAGTCTAATGCTTGAATGCATGTACAAAGGTATTAAGGATTAACTTTCTTTTATCTATATGCTGTGCGCAGCTTTCCGCGTCTTATTGTCGGATCGACTTGTTAGTAAGCAACGGTCCTTGTGAGGTAGTTTGCTGAGCTAAATGCCTCGAGTGTGCACTGGGCATTCGTCGTGTCAATGAAAAATTACAACATGGAAATAAACGCAGAAAGTAACCACCGTTTAATTTTACTGTCCTTTTTTTCAGGGTGTATCATGTTTAGCTTTGCTTGGTTTTGTATTTACACCAGTTTACTTGAGTTCAGGGGTAAGACAACGAAACGTTTAAATTGGTATTACATTCATATTATAAATTAAATATCATATCAGTTGTATTAGACTTGCTCTAAGTATGCATATTCTATTTTAAGTGTTTAATGAAATGTGGATGATGACGTTTTAATGGTGTGAGTTTTGTCCATAATATCCATGCTATGGAATGCAATGGGTGCACTTTGATTGTCTTTTCACGAATTAAACCGAATCACCGTCTTGAACCAAGACTACGGTTATATGTACAATATAATATTCTTCAACAATCATGCAATTAATATGTTGTATAGGGTAGCGACTAATGATGGTAATAAAACATTAATTATAGACCTAATGTCGTTAATGCTTAAATACAAATGGTTGTCTAACATCATTACGATGTACACGTATAGAAAGGTAATTGAATTTAAAATAATATTCAACCAGAAACCTTTTGGCTTTATATGTTTTGAAGGCTGGATTTTTTCATAATCAGCTTTTTATTTAATTATTCTGGTAAAGGTAGGCCTAGACGTTGCCAGGTCTATTTGATATTCAATTCATTTATTGATTGAGATCTACCGACATGTTTTGAAATAGCGTAAAAAGGTAATGCAAAATTATGAGAAATTTTTTACATAAGTGTTGATGCTGTTTTGATTATATTTTAATGTTTCCCCTTATTGTTAGTAGTAAAATAAAAATAAAAATAAAAATGTAAATGTATATGCCATTTAAAAAGAACTTCAATGTATCTTTCATACTGCATGATGTATGAAACTTACTTAATTTAGATATTTTAAATTCTGTGTATGTTTAATTTAGAGCTAAACTACAAAAAATGAATGTTTACTACCGTACTTTATTATTACCCATTTTAGGCGTATACAATGCCAGAATACTTGAAGAAACGATACGGCGGTAACCGTGTGCGCATGTACATAGCAGTGGTAACGCTAATCTTGATTGTTATAGGCTCTATATCGGTAAGTATTTTTTTTCTAATGACACAATCTATGTCAAAATATTGGTTCAAAGTAAGATGGCATGTAGTACTTTTTCCTTTCCTGCAAGAGAGGTTATTTTCCAAAAGTGACCACCAGTAATAATCATAGGATGAGCAGTAGATGTAACTGAGCTGCTTGCTAAATTTGAAACGATAGTGAGGTTTTGAAAATTTACGAAATACGATAACAAAAACGGATACGTCACACTTCCATTTTTAAAAGTTGCTAAATATAAAATAATAACATATTTATACAGGATTTACACACAATCAGATTAATAACAATCTGTTTTTTTATTGTGGTCCTGTTTAACTTAATACTACTATAGAGAGGTAAAATATTTACAGGGCAATAAAAGTTGGTCATGTTTCGTTATGAAAGAAGTGATATTTATATTTATGTTTAAAGGAGTTAATAGATGACGAATGTTTAATATCTGGTGGTATCTTATTCCATATAATTATATCAAATTTTCTACATGAATTGTATATAATCTTCGTAAAATACTGACCAACTGTGACAGATATTCAAGGTGTTTTATTCAAACGGTACAATAATTTATGACGTATTCATTTTCGTTTTCGTTTTTCGTGAAGTTGCGAAACCTTAATATTATTTTATAACGAAAACCATGTTAAAGACAATGGTGACCTACAGACGTTGACCACGGTATGTTGTACCGTGTATTAATAAGCCTTCCGACCAACAATGTACATTTATTATAGGCACCTTAAAAGACAACGTATAAACTGGGCCTGTATACTTGTTTGATGACCTATCAAACATATTTTTGTACATTAGATTTCGTTTTTTAACTTGATAAACATAACAAATAAAAAATATTGTAACAAGTCACCTAGCAAGGGTGGATCCAGCCGAGCTTTTTCATCTAGAGACGCTTTCCGGTGCACCTATAAAATTATTTTTTTCTAGTGCAAATAATATTCTACGAAGGAGGGG
This sequence comes from Nesometra sesokonis, assembly GCA_025631205.1. Lineage (NCBI taxonomy): Eukaryota > Metazoa > Echinodermata > Crinoidea > Comatulida > Antedonidae > Nesometra > Nesometra sesokonis. The sequence continues at coordinate 9,830 of JAOTQE010035785.1, forward strand.
TATGCGGGTGCCCCCCTCCCACTCTTGGATGCGCGCACATGATCTAGTGTCTGAAAAAAATTCAAACCGATAACGTTTTTGTAAACCTTTTAGAAAAGTACTGTAATATCTTAGAACTATTGTATAATCTTTTTTTGCATTATTATCTATGTTTTGATGATGGCCAATAAATATAAATTGAATGAATGAATGAATATCGAGTCCTCCACCACAAACTTATTTCTGCATGTTTCTTTTTTTATTTCAGAGTGAAATGTACGCAGGTGCAATAATAATCCAACAAGTATTGGGTTGGCCACTATATTTGTCCGTTTGCCTGCTGCTGTTCTTGACAGCTATTTATACGGTCGTCGGTGGTCTGAAAGCAGTTATTTACACTGACGCGTTACAAACAGTTGTTATGCTCACTGGAGCTGTTATTCTTATGATTTTAGGTATTGTATTCATTCAATTTTCAAGGTCCTAAGAATTATGCCAAATATAACTTTCTTTTTAGAAATCAGTAGGGTTACCGGTGCTCATAATAAATTCTCAAAACTTAAACGAATTGAAATATTTTGTCGTCTAATTGTCGGTTTAAATTACTTTATAGCATTTATTGAAATTGGTGGTATGGAAAACCTTCATCTTAGATACATGTCAGCCATACCAAATACAACTCAAATGTGGGGCAACACCACGTGTGGTGTGCCCGGTGAGGAGTCGTTTCACATATTCAGAAGTGCACAAGATCCCGCTTTACCGTGGCCTGGAGTTTTGTTTGGTATTCACATTTTATCCGGTTGGTTCTTTTGTACAAATCAGGTAAATTACAAAATAATCTAAAAATTTGTAAATTAATAGTATTATCGTAATAAAATCTTCATCATTATCATCATCATCGTCGTCGTCGTCGTCGTCTTCATCATTATCATCATCATCATCATCATCATCATCTTCATCATCATCAATCTTACTCTTGGCAGAGCGTAGCTTCTCTCACAGTAGCGTGAAACAATTGCACAGTTGCATTTACCATTGAAATGTCTCTTGACAGTTCTGTCTCATCTAAATCTTGGCACTAATCTGCTTCTCTTGAATGGAATGTGTGTTTTTTAACCAAGCCATCATGTGACCAAAATAACTAAGCTTCTGCTTTCTGATATGTTAGAAGCCATTCATAAAACATTTTCAGCTCCTTTCTGATGACTTCTTTTGTACGACGTCTTGTCAGCAACACTCCCAAACCCTCTCGATAGCCAGTAATTCTTTGTTCATCTGCTTTTTGAGGACATTTTTTTTTCCAAAAACGTTCATACTTAATAAGTAATAAGTAAACAAAATATATAACGATTACACCAAAGACTTTCAACTACACAGCAACAACGATGAAGTCATTGGACACAATCACTTTCTACATAACCATGGCCACATCTACTATCGACAACTAGAACCCCAATCACCACCAGCAGCAACTACGCAACCATCACCATCACCACCATTACTACAACTATCACCACTACCACCACAATTAACACACCACTACCACCACAATTAACACCAATACCAACACCATTACCACCACCACAATTATTATTATTATTATTATTATCATTATCATTATCATTATCATTATCATTATCATTATCATTATCATTATTATATATTATTATTACCACCACCACCACTACTAATACTACTACTACTACAATCACCACCATCGCCACCACCACTACCACCACCATCACAACCAACAACAGCATCATAATCATCGCCACCAACACCAATACCACCACCACTATCATCATCGCCACCCACAACAGCAGCATCGACAAAAACATCATCACCACTACCACCACAACCACCACCACCACCACCACCACAACCAACACCAACCAGAGCTGTCCGTGGCCACAATAGAATATCAAAGACTGCAGCACTGGGGCCCAGGCGGCGCCTAGAGCAAATATTATGCCTATATTATATAAATCAATTTGACAAATTTCAGATGAGGCGCTGCCTCGCCTTGCGCCTCATACTGGCTACGGCCATGCCAACACCACCACCATCGCTAGTGCCACGAAGATCACCACCGACGGTTTATCATCATCAATCTTTATTTTATTCCAAAGGTGATAGTGCAAAGGACATTAGCAGCCAAAAATGTGACGCATGCAAAAGGTGGTGCCATCATGGCTGCTTACTTCAAAATTCTTCCCATGTTTCTGATGATTTTTCCAGGCATGATAAGCAGGGCACTATATCCAGGTACGTTAAAATTTCGTATTCAACAAGTCACTGAAACGCAGATATATAATATGTTATGGAAACCATAATAAAATATTATTATTATCTTCTACTATTACTTGATGACTGTGATGTCTTGTATGTCTACTCGGAACATATTTGACATTGTGGATCTCAAATAGTTTTTCTACTGTTACCAGCCCGGAAAGATGTGCTCAACCCCAATCAGATTTTTATAAGCTTTCTATGATGAAATCATTCACTTCTTAGTACTTTTTCTATGACATTATGCTTGTTTTACACTGATACCAATTTCTGTTAATTTTATTGTTGTTCGAGCCCCCTTATCACCCCTAGATGCTCTACTTTTTCAAACATTCATACAATATTTCCTTTACTGCATTGCAAACACTTAGGCTGGTATTCTCGAAAGTTAGTCTAGGACTAACCCTAAAACAGCACTAGTTGATCCTGGACTATCTATAAACCTGTTTCCTCGGTAGACAAAATTTAGAATGCTTTAGTCCGGCTTTATAACTAGACAAATTTTAAAAACCTATGAGAAAACTATAGTCAGTTAGTCCCAGATTAAATCTAAATTTAGACTAAAGTTAATTCGCTTTCGAGAATATCAGCTTTTGAGATCTAGTCAAACCATTTCAGCCCGATTTTAACTCACTTCCTAATGCCTCTCCTCTTACCAAAGTTTTCTAGTTTCTTGTATGTTGTCGAAGAGAGAGAGAAAAAAAGTATGTCTTCATATTCTTCTACTTTAACATGTTCTACCGAAGACACCATCATCATGACGCTCTCCAGTACTCCCAGCGGTACTGTGCGCCCTCAGAGCTCAGCCTACCTTCTATCGTTTCTTTCAAAATATATTCGTGTCGAAATATGTGACCAGTCGATCATCTATATACGTCTTCATCATAAATTTGTCGACTTCATATCATTTACTATAAAATAACCTATTAATTGTTACAGATGAGGTAGCGTGTGCCGATCCCGAAACGTGTGAAGCTGTTTGCGGTATTCCTGCAGGCTGTACGAATATTGCATATCCAAAGCTTGTGTTGGAGTTGATGCCGACGGGTAAGAAACTACTGTGAGCCTCTTTTGCAAACACAGTTACTATGAGACCATGGAGGAAATATAGTATATGTCTAATCTATTTCCTCCATGACGAGACTAACTGTAGGTGTACACAAGGGCGGAATTATGGGGCGAGGGAAACATAATACACCTCATCTTATGTAACATTCCATAAATCCCAATATATTGTTTCTAACGTTGAATACAAGCAAGAAACCATAAAAATGCAAAGAACAATTGTGTTTTTTTTTGCTTTTTCTTTTCAAGACCAAGAATATGTCCTCATCGACAAAAAGTACGTCCTTGACACCTTGATTAACCTCACCGGCGTAAACTTTAGATTTTTTTTAGCAGACTGCCTCGCGAGGCACATCGCTTATAATGTGCGGCAAAATTTTGATGATAAAAGTGCCTCGCGAGGCAGAAAAAATATCTATTGTGTATGAAACTTTATGTTAGGATGTTTTGCTTTAGAAAACTGAACTCATTTCATGTCAGGAAAGAGATTATGTTGCCATTTTATTATCCTATTATTCTCGGATTGTTTAATTATTGTCTAGTTTGTTGGGGCGGGAATATTACACAAGGTGATAGGGAAAGATTACAAAAGTTTGTAAATAGGTTTGGGAGGATTATCGGTTCAGAACTACAGTCGGTGCACTCAGTCTACGAAGAGCGACTAGATAACAAGTTTGATGACGTGATGTCTGACGAAAGTCACCCGTTACATTCGACTGTAGCTGGTTGCCTAATACAACGTTAGCGGTAGACTGAGGGTACCGGCTTCTAACTCGAACCGTTATCCAAATTCATTCATTGCGAGAGGCATCCGCCTGTTTAATAATATATATGTAAGGTAGATATTTTTTTCTCTACTTTGTACAGTAATTTCATAATTTTTTCTTCTGATGAGTTGAAAGAACGATGTAATTTCCAAGGATTTGGATTTAATAAAGTGATTTCTATGTCTATGCCTATGATAATTGTTGTTATTCGAGGTAGTTTGCTGGTAGTGTTCGCAAAAGCTAAGCAAAATGCTTTATGCTGTGACTGCGCACGCACATATCAACCAAAATGAATTGAAGTGCTTCCACAACCTTCGCCAGTCAGATTGTTCAAAGCTCTAACGAATGCAAAGAATGTTCTGAATGCATATTGTTTTTTATTTTTTGTAAAAGGTTTAAGAGGACTAATGATGGCAGCCATGTTGGCAGCTCTTATGAGTTCATTGACCTCTATATTCAACAGCGCTAGCACCGTTTTCACCATTGATATCTGGCTACGGATTAGGAGCAAAGCGTCGGAGGCTGAATTAATGATTGTAGGAAGGTTAGTAAGCCTAATAGAAGGTAAGGTAAAGTAGTAAAAGATAGTAAAGAAGGAGTGATGATGTCTAGACCGTCTTGAGAAAGGTCCATACCAAGAGGATTCCCCATTTTTACTGAACCACTTTCAGCACCAAACCAACCAAACTATTGTACAAATCAAACTACCCTAAACCTATTTGGTTGCTTTATCTCCTGTGGGTAACATCTCAAAAAATACTCAGAAGGGACATTTCAGAGGATGATGGGCATGAACGTGAACGTGGTATATGATCCATGCGGCTGTTTCTTCTCTGTATTTGTAGCAGACCATTCCAACTTGTGACAGACCATTTGAAATTCGTGCAGGGCCGGTGGAAGCATTATAAAAGTGATCAAGCAAAGTTGGATGGTCCACATATTATGTTGGATTTTTTTACAATTGTTAAAAAGTGGTTCGGCTAAAGCCTGACCAGCCTGGTCGCTTCCACCGTCCTTGTCGTGACTGACAATTCAAAAATTATGACAGGTCATTCTACATTTATTGCAAACACTTCTAAATTCGTGACAAACCGTTCCAAATTTGCAACAAAGCATTTCAAATTTTGGAAGTCCATTCAAACCCTTAGGAGCAACGATAAACAAACTTTTACATCCAGTGAGTTGTTCTTTAAGGACCCAATAATAATGAATCTTGATGGCACATATTGGTTTAAAAGCATTTATGAAGAAATCCATGCGGTATAGGTCCTAAATCTGGAATTGACATGGCAAATAATCGTTCTTTAATTTATTTTATAATTTAGATTTTATCGAATTATTAATAATAATGAGTGATTCGTCAGTTATTTTATCAACAAACTACTGTGAAATTTGCAACATTAGATATTATGTTGAAACAATTGTACTTTGTGAAAAAGGTATAATATTGCACAATTAGCAGATGATACGATTATTTTGAATGTGAGTATTGGAGCGTGCTTAAACGAAATTGAAAATGTCCCAAACGCTCTCCGTAGCCAACATCAGATGGAAATTTTTAAATGATGCCAACACATTTTCAAAATTAGTCAAAAAACTCACGGTCTACTCGCTTAATATTTACCTACAGGGTCAGCACTGTAGCGTTAGTGATTGTTAGTGTACTTTGGCTCCCTCTGATTACAGCCTACGGGTCAGGAGAGCTATTTGTCTACGTACAGTCAATGGCATCATTCTTTGCTCCACCGTTCTTTGCTACCTTCCTGTTGGCAGTATTCTGGACAAGGACAAACGAGCAGGTAGGATTTGAAAACAAATGCAATGTTAATTCTGCGCAGTGTTCCTAGCTGTGACGGCGTCACTGGGGGTGGAGGTTGGGTGGGGGATACAGGTCACCCCGCCGGGGAAAAATTTAATATTTCGTCGGGGAATTTGTAGTATAACGTCGAGGTCCAGGTGAGCGCCAATACCAGAATGGCCTAAAAAGGCACGAAAAATATGGCAACTAAGGGTTTTTTTTTGCTTTTTAAACTGAAAACCAGTAACACGTCCACCTCACACTTGCCCTACCTGTCGGGGTGCTCTCCGTGTCAGGGTATTGCCATTCTATCGGGAAATTCCTGGTTTTCAGATTCTGTTATAATAAAATATTGTTTTCTAATTCTGTTGTTTAATCCGTTATGTTGTATTATATAATAAAATCGGCTTTCTATAGAGAACAAAGTATTATTTAAGAAGGCTTATAAATTATGTGTTTACTATTTAATGAGGATTTAGAAAGAATATTTAATGAACTGATGTGTTGAAAAATTTATTGATGTCACTAATCTTCTGTATCATTCATTTGTTATGTGTAATTTTGGTAAACTGCGCCATCTTGTTGTATGAACCAATAAGTCAAACAGTTCCTTTATTCTATCTACAATTCGTTCCAACGTAATAGCAATTTATGTAATATACAGAGTATAATTAACTGTAAAGTATATAATAATGAACTTAATTACACAATATTATGTTTAACGATTTTTAACGGTTGTATAGAGACGCCGAGTCCCACGTTTGTACAATACAATTTAATGTCTATTTTTGAAGAACAATCGTGAAGGGTGATTTTAAATAATTATATACATGTTTAATTCATGAAAATTAATGCCTTCATGTAGCTATTAAACTTTATTTATAATTAATTGTCGAATTATAGAAGTGGTTAAAGAATAAAACATCTGCCAATATTGTAGGTGGTTGATTAAAGTGTAAATTAAAAACAGAGACATTCTGTTTAATAAGGGGTAGGTACGGTTGCACCTTAGAAATTAATGGATTCTTGAATTGAGTACAGCCATTTTCAAAGCGGGGGGAGGGGGCACATACGAGATCCATTTTACAGTTGGGAGAGCACAGAAAGATTAACTACGCCATGGGTAGGGTTGGGAGGGGGAGAATCTTGGACTATACAGTCCAAAAGTGGGGATCCCCACTCAAAATTATGTGGGGACAAGTTTTTTTTCTCTTTACATTTTTTAATCTTTTACATTTTTGTTGGTTGATGACGGGGGTACGTCAACCCCCCCGACCCCAACAGATCCGCGCCTGACAGCATACCGTATTGTATATTATGGATAAAACTAGAGATACACTGCTATAATATTTCACAGAGGCCTACTTAGTTTACATGTTCATATGTAGTTTAATTTGAGTCATTTAGTCCACTACCTGTTAATAGATATTTAATGGCCATTTTTGGGCCTAGCTTATGTTAACATTCATATTGTATAGGGCGATTATGGGTTTCATGTCATGTTAAATTTTCTCTTTTTTAGGGTGCATTTTGGGGCCTAATGTCTGGACTTTTTATTGGCTTCATTCGACTAATTCTTGATTTTACATATCCTCCGCCATCTTGTGCAGAAATTGATACAAGGCCAAATATTATCAAGAATTTCCATTATCTTCACTTCGCATGTTTTTTGTTTGCAACAACTCTGTTATTCACAATCTTGGTTAGCCTGGTCACTAAGCCCATGGCAGTAGAAAAGGTAAGTGAATTAGTTATTTTACGTTAATTAAAATGGCGTAATCTCGTGATAATAAGCTCAAATCGATATGCTCTGTGGAACGGAACGTATACGATGTATATATTGCATGTGGTCAGTCATGTGTACGTAGCAATTGTAAGGTTTGTCCACAAGAAGAGCACGAGCAAGAAGAAGAAGAAGAAAGAAGTTAGTGGCTAATTTATTCTGATCCACAAAGTAATACAAATACTGCATTAATTAAATTATTTGGAAATTGGAGAGCAGCACAAAACTGAACTTTAAGAGATGTGTACAGCTCTGTAACTATCGTTATTTTACCCAACAATAATGAACAATATCAGTTTTCATATAAATGTTACATGAGGAAACAGTCCGCTGTTAGGCCTATATTGACTTAACTTAAACTTAAAATTGTTGCCTTTCACGTTACTTTGTTCCTCATAATTGTCATATTCGTCCTTCATCAATGTCGTCATCTACCGTTATTAGTGAGGTTTCGCAAACTTACAAATACGAAAACGAAAACGGATACGTCACACTCCAATTTTTCAAAGTTGCTAAGTGTATTAAAAATATATCAAATTTTCTACCTATGAATTGTTGATGATCGTTGTAAAATACTGGCCAACTGTGACAAATATTTAAGGTGTTCTATTCAAATGTTACAATAATTTATGACGTATTCGTTTTCGTATTCGTATTTTGTAAAGTTACGAAACCTCGCTACTATCCAAATAACCATTACCCACAAGGACTTACCTGGATATGAAAACGTAAAAAGGTCGTGTGTGCCTCCCCTGACTGGCGTAAAGCTCTTGTGTGTGACTGGAATTGTGTTTACGTAGCCAATTTTTAAATTGGTGTACAGAGGTAAAATCAATATCGTGTTAAGTAGAGTTCAAGCTATTCATGGTTTTAAATGAAAATATATTTTGATGAAACTTAAATTTTGCATGTTTTATGCAGCTTCCATCGATGTCCCCTGGTGGACGAAGAATCACTAACTACTATTGCATTTCACCACTGTTTCAAACCATAACAATTTCAAAGTTTTACCAACTTAGTTATGATACCAAGTTTGTACCCTACCATTTGATCCAATTCAGCAATTGGAGAAAGCTCATTAACTAACAAAATTTAAATAAATTCTATTACACAGTTAAATGGTATGACATGGTGGACAAGACACTTAAAAATGAAAGACGGTTCTAAAGAGGAGGAAATCAAGGAAATTACTGAAAAATCAAAGAACGATGAGGAAGAAAAGAAGGAATTTATAGAAAAGAACACTGAAAAACACACAAATACAAACGATGACGTACCCGCTACAGAGAATTCTGGTACGAACTTTAATTTTGATGTAGTCTTTTATAGCCAAAATAATGTAGCGTAAAATATTATTATATATTTCTATCGTAAACAATTTTTATGTTGCCTTTCCTAACGCAAGAATTTCTATTAACTTTAACTGTAAAAAAATAACCATTTCATTAATTACCGATACAGTTTCATCGGATTTTATGGGTATTCAAAGTATTCTTTAGATTAATACCAACAATAAATAGCTTAATTGCGTATTTAAACAAACGTCTGGCAATTCGGACTGTTCGGCAGTACGCCGGTAAGCTGTATATTTTTGGTTTCAATGTAAAGAATTGTTGCATACTTACCCAATAATTTTAGCGTAATATTTCAAAATATTTGGTATTAGGTCTAATCGTTAATTCCGCAACAAAGTGGATTATTTGATAAAGCTAATGCCACAAAAATTGTACATTTCATCCGTGGGCAGATCTAGCAATTTTTAAAGAGGGAGGGGGGCACAGACCAGATCCAGATCCATTTTATAGTTGAAATGGGACAAAAAGTGACTGGCCCAGGGAGGGAGATCCCCTTGCCATAGGACATTTTTGAAAATAACAAACCTATAGGCGCTCATACAGATCATTTTGGACTATCGAAAAGTGTGTGTTTTTTTCTCTTAACATTGTATTCTTTAAATATTGTTTTGATTGATCATTGGGGACTGGGGGCACGTGGCGTCCTCTCCCTTATTTTTGGATTCAAACCTGCTCATAATTATTTAAATTTTTCTCATTTTGGTAAAAATTAGACGAAACAATAAAAAAAAGGGCATAAAAAACAGTCAAGAAACAAGTGCCAAGGAATAGCAAAGGCTACATTGCTGTAAGAAATGATAATTCAGTAATTGCAATTCTGTTAATTATATTTTTACAGGTTCAGTTTGGTCTTGGTTGTTCTTGTTCATATGTGGTGTATCATCAAAGAGTCTGAACAGTGATGTGTCATACGAAGATACGGAAAATAACGCACAGCCCGTTTCACTTTATGAAAAACCTAAACTGGTCCGCATTATGAATATCAACCTGGTTATCTTACTCGGAGTCGGAGTGTTCTTTTACGGCTATTATGCTTAACACTCGTGGTTTTATTTTAAATTGTTTCGTAACTTCACAAAATTCTTTTAATGTCTGAATTTACAAAATACGATAACGAAAACGGATACGTCACACTTCCATTTTTGAAAGTTGCTAAATTAAACAAAATATAACCAATTTTCTACCTATGAATTGTTGATGATCGTCGTAAAATACTGATCAACTGTGGCAAATGTTCAATGTGTTTTATTCAAACGTTACACGAATTGATGGCGTCTAGTCAACCTTCTCATTTACACACGCCTCAGGCTGGTAGGTTTTTTGTAAATGAGAAAGTTAGTAAATGAGAAGGTTCATGAAAACTGGACAAATAAGGCCTCCAAAACAATTATTTGTGTTTATTTTGTTCTCTTGGTTGCTCAAACATGTTTAAATAAATGGACTAGGAAGAAAGTATGAAAACAAAGAAATATCAATGATAAAGTATTGGATAATTACTTCATTACCCATTATTTTAATGATGTCATTCACTGAATAGTGTAAGATAGGTTTGTAAATTAGAAGATCGTAAATGAGAAGCTCGAATGTATCCGTTTTTTGTTTTTTTTTGTCAAGATGCGTGAACTCGCTATTACAAAACGAAACTGTGACGTTTCCGTTCTCGTATTACGTAGAATTTTGTGAAACCTCGCTATTAATAAATACAAACACCGTGTTTAATCACTCTTGAAAAATTGATCTGATGACAAATGCACCGTTTGGGGTTTTAATAAAAATAATAATATGATGAAACGCTGTACACCATGAAGTCTCATAGCCCTCTCCACATTATTATACTAAACCAAAGATCTTATAATGAAAAGATATCGCGCTGGCCAATTTTTTTTTTGAATTTCTGTAATGATAGTGTACGCCGCCTACGTTCAATTCTACTCCTTATTTTGTAAGGGGCGCTATAAAATTTTGTTTTATTCTCGTTTTTATAATAGTTATTTATTTAAAATAATTATTATTTGGATTTATTTTCCGAAGGAGTGATATTGAATTTTATATAGATATGAATATTATATCATTAGTATTTAAATAAATGTCTATGTTATCAAATCAAATCATTTTAATTCGCAATACTTTTCTACCTGCGTGTCAACTGCGCGTTCGTTGCTCCTTATTTTGTAGCGGGCGCAATTCCATGGTATTACGCACTGGAATAGGCCAGCGCGCTATCTTTACATTATAAGATCTTTGACTAAACTTCGACACTGTCTTTCTTTTTCATGTAATAAATCAGGGCACTGAGATTATAACATCATTACTACAACTGTTGGGTTGGGGAAGCAATAGTTTACCGAAGAACACAAACAAGTGAACTTCCTACCTCCCGGTTAAAATCCCAAGTGCGCAACATTATTTCAAATAAATAAAAAAACCCGGATGTTTTAAAGAATATTAAAAAAAAAATCTGTCAACCCTGACTACAATAGAACTAGAAATCTTATAATTGGGAAGTACTGGTAAGGTGGTAGAGATTGAGTCCTCTATAGTTAGACATTAAGCCCTCTATAGTTAGATATTAATATCTCTATAAAAATCTGTCAACGCTGACTACAATTATAGAACTAGCAATCTTATAATTTGGAAGTACAGTAGTAGCCTGGTTGTAGAACTCCTGAAATGAACCTTTGTGGGAAAAAAGTAAAGGAAAATTTATTTTTGGTTTTTCT
>JAOTQE010035786.1:0-10151 GCA_025631205.1 Nesometra sesokonis
TATATCAATATTATTTATATTGTCTATAAAACGAAAATATTTAGCTAGAATTGATCCCTTAACACGCCCCTGAGGCCGTTTCAAGACATCTAAATGCCAAACTTTTACCAGGGGAACAATCCCCAGGACCCTCTTGAATTTTGACTCTGTGCCAGCCCCCATTCCGCCCCCCCCCCTTTCCAAAGGTCTGCATCCGCCTCTGTTCATTATAGTAATTAAGAAAACGCGTTCATTATAAAGTTGCTGTTTTCGCAGGAATTTGAAAGTCCGTCTTAATTGTGACGTCATCGATTTCCCTCCTTTTGTCATTCGCTTGTAGTATAAAAAATATTTTTACTTGAAACAGTTAAAATAAGGAAATATCAAATTATATACACATAACAAAATAATGTAAATCATGCCGTTAAGCCATTGTGTCATAACATTATCTAATCTTTATCAAAAAATTAACACTTTTGTAACGGTAGTCAACTAAGGCCACTACATAGGCCTAAGCTAGGTTTTATCTATTGGCGAAAATTGTTATCATTATTTCTACTTGGCACATATTGAATTCAGTGAATATCATTTTCAATGTAATTGGAAGCATGCACTTACGCCTACCATAATTTATTATTTCAGCCCAAATGTCAATAAATTCAAAATAATATGCATATTAATAAAATAAGTTTCGAACTTTTTATATAGTTGAGTTTTATAAGAAGTGTTAATGCTTTAGCAAACAACTGCAGATATCCCGTACTCATGACAAGAGGGAAAACTGTGGAATTGGAAGAGTTAAAAGAACATTAATTACATTATATATCATGAAACTACACAATTTCAATTATAGCTTGATTAAAAATTATTATAATTTTCTTGCTGTAGTTTGTGGAATTCGTATCAAACGAAGAGGACCCACTTACATTGTTCTGTACAAACATAACGGTTTTGGAAACTTTGTTCACCGTTGTTGAAGGCGTTAATACAACGGAACTTCACAGTGCTCTGTGTTCTCTTGACTTATCGACCATACAGAAGGAATGGGCAGGAATCATTTCAACGTATCATAAACTTTTAGAGGTAATGTTTTATGTTTTGTTTGTTATTATGTATTTAATCTAGTGGTCAAAATAATTATTTCTTCTAAGAAATCACACATTAGGTGGCCAACCTCATTGGTGTTTACAACAACCTAATAGTGAGGTTTCGTATTACAAAATACGAAAACGAAAACGGATACGTCACACTCCAATTTTTGAAAGTTCCAAAATGTGTTAAAAATATATCAAATTTTCTACCTATGAATTATTGATGATCGTCGTAAAATATTGAATAATTATGACAGATATTTAAGGTGTTCTGTTCAAATGTTATAAGAATGTATGATGTATCCGTTTTCGTATTCGTATTTCGTAAAGCTGCGAAACCTCACTAATACAGAGTATATCACGATTATTTGATTAAATGCTGCAATTATCCAGGAAATTGTAAGAAATAGATAAAGTTATTCCGAATTTTAAAACAAATCATTATCACAGACATTGTCAGAGATACATTAAGTTATCACAAAAGACCATATAAAGGTTAGTCATGGCAAAAGCATCAGGTTGTCACACATTTTCTTTTGATTGACCCCTCATTTTAAAGCTTGCAAAAAGTTTAATAACGGTTTTAACAATAACTAAATTTTCAATTTCCCTCCAACTTGGTGGTTTTGCCGTGACATGCATAAGAAAAAGAAAGCAAAACAAAATAGCATAAAAAAATCAATTGCCAGGAAATTATAGAAAAAGCAATATTCCTGTCATCCAATAACAATGTGCATCGGGTACCATGTACCAGGAAAAGAATAAAAATAAATTTTCTTGTTTTACCTAAAGCTTAGCTTAAAATTGTAAAGTGCGAAAGTAAGCAAATTCTCTGATTTATACATTCCACCTAAACATTATTCTTTGATGCAAAGGCACGTCACTGTCTAAAACACTTAATAATTCTTGGCTTTTAAGTATGATATAGTATATCTATTTGAAGAGTTTTTCTTTTTTTGTTGGGTGTGAATGAAATATAGTAAAATGATTCTTTAAAAGCTATTTAGTTTTAACATTAATTAAAAGATAAATAAGGCTAAGTCTTTATCAATCTTTTCTACAAAACGTTTTATTGAATGTTTTATTTGTATTCAAGCCCAAGTCATCATTCAACCTAACGGAGCACATCGCCATAATAACGAATTTCATGAATTCAGTAACTGCTCTTATTGAAAACCCGCCAAATGTGGAAAAGTTCAACGCAGAATGGTTGGGAAAGCAGTTGAACAAGACTCTACATCTGTTAGCCAACCTAGATAGCCAGTGGATGGGTGAATATGGAGACAAGTAAGTTTTATATTAAAGCAAGTATTTTTAAAAGTACTCGTATATTGATGAGTTCCGGCTATGTAGGCCTATCTTTCTTCTAATGAAATTTGTTTAAAATCATGATTTTCTAAAACTCGGCATTTATCTACTTATCTGTTATGTTTTTAAAACCTGTTCAAATATTGGTTATCTCCGTTTTTTTATTTCCAACTGTTCATTGTTTCTTTTTTAAAACCAGAACGTTAGTTTCCTGCCGGGTAAAACGTTTGACTTATAACGTTAAATGACATTTACGTGTTCAATTCTTCGTTACGACGACTATAAAAGAATGTTCTTAAACAATTAAGCACCTTTTAACTTAATTAATTAGACGTGTACTTTAAGAGCTCAGTCTAGCCCGGGCTAATAAATTACATCAGTTGCTGATACTAATGTTTACGTCAGTGATTTGTAAAGCCATCAGAGTCAAGAATCCGAGAATACCAATAAGGTGTAGAAATGAACACCCGATGGTGAGATGTTAGCAGCAGTTAGAGTCTCTCTCTGAGATAAGTTTGTAAATAATAATCATGTCATCAAATAAATCACTTAATAAATTTTTATTTCAAAATCCTACAAACAAGAAAACAACTGATGTAAAAATGGTATTAGTGCACATTGTACCAAGCCAATAATGATACCAGTAATGGTAAAAAGTCAGTGATTGCATTTTGAGAGCAGATACAAACGTTGCGGTTCAGATTTCAAATTGTGGTGGGAATCTGAGGTTCATTCTGGACAGCAGTTAGTGTTCTTGGGAATATTCTATAGTCACATTACCTCTCTCCACTTTCGGTGGGTTTGTGAGCTGTACATGGCATTCCTGATTACAACTACTTAAAACTTAAAAGGGAGCTATATTTGATCCTCCAAAGAGGCAAGGCCAGTAGCCACCGGTGCAGGTGGTCAGGTTTCAACCTTACCACGTTTTGGCAGTTCTATCACATTCCACATTGAATTGGTACTTTATTGATCTTTCTACAGCAATTTGGATTGGAAAACGTTCTTAAGATTATGGTACAACGGAGAGGGTACGGTATAAATAATTTAACTCACTATGGTCATAAGTAACTTCTAGGACCCCGCCCCCAACCTGACCACTCTGAATGTCGTGGCTAATCGGTCCTGTTAGGTGACAAGTGGCACAACGACCACAATGTGAACTTTTTTAATACACTTGTTATTATTTACATTACTGTTATGTAAAATTTAAACTAAGAAATCACGAAGTTATTATTGTCTTTATATTGCATTCCCAGCACCACTTTACTAGATAAAATAAAAGACCAAAGCAGTGGTTATGACATGGAGGGCTTAGAATATTTGCTTCTAGATGAAGAGACATTACACATACTCAAAACCACTAACGCATACTTAGAATTAATCAACCAAAAGTTGGAAGAACTTATAGGTAAGTTAATCGATTGTTAAAAACTAGCAATACCTGAATTTTTTATTGATAAATTCATTGTTTCGAATGGATATTTTTTGAGAAAATCAAATCAAAGAAACTTACCGAGGTAACAGTCGCCGTTTTTCCAATTGATCAACACTTGAGAATATAAAATGGTAGTTCACGGAATGTTGGTAGATTGCTTGAATTTTAGTGGTTTAAACAAAAGAACAATTCTCAACAAAATACATGAATAACTTGCATATTTTAGGAAATTGAAAGTAAATAATTGTAGTTAAAGAATAAAATAGAATATGTTTTCATTGTTTGCCTCAATTTCAGCAACGTATGGTGTACTAATGGGTTGTCAAGACACAAGCCACTTTGGCTTCTATGGCCTTTTCACTAAGCTGTATTTCTTGGTTGTCATTATAATTAATGATTGTTTTAATGTTTTATTTCATAAAGGTGCCAATGTAACTTTTGTGGAGTTAATGATGTCAAGTTTAACCGATTACCTCGAAGCGGAAGGAGTAGATACAAACGTCATTGAAGCTATTCAAAATGCTAATTATGATCACAAAAAGGTATGTTATTAGAAGTAATTAAAATGCCCCTAAATCACTGACAGATTTCCACGTTTGGAACATTTTTACGTATTCCATTTTCAAGTAAGTTTCTACGTGTACTTGTCTTATACGCGTTTTATAAAATCGGGAGAACAAAATAAAAATATCACTGGTTACACTAGTTGAAATTTAGTTTCCGGGACCAATATTAGACGCATTACTATAACCTAAGCAAACGTTATGCTGCCATCTTGACAAGCGTTATGCTGCCAGCAGTTCAATGTTGAAAAGGCTGCTTTGAACCCATCGTAGACTGGTAGTACGGCCAGTTGAATTCAAAATGCACTGACATCTTGTATCTGGTGACTATTTGCAGTTTTGTGATTTGCAGACCCTTGGACTGTTTAACTGCAATCATAATTACGTTTATCATAATCAAAACTAATTGTGATGTTTATACATATCATATTTTTATTCGGTTTTACTTTCTCAAAACTTTTATACCGATATTTATAAATATGCAAACCCTGTTTTATTGAAGCCTATATCACTATTTTATTATGTTTTGGGTTGATATTATTATTGTTCCAATTTTTATAACTTCGTTTTATTACGTACCGATTCGTTTTAATTTTTAATTCCTAAGTTTGTTTTTTTTTTCAAATTTATATTTTTAACGTTTTTACTCGCATTTATCATGTATTGTTGTGTCTTGAGTTATGTAGTGATGTATGATTATACATATTTTTGTTAACCAAATGAATGGGTGAATACATATATTTTTTTCCCTGATTTAGATAATAAAAGCTTACATGGACGGTGATTTGATCGCCAATTTGTGTGGAGATCAAGAAATGTTGCTTGAACTGCTTCAGTTTGAAGAATCAGTAGACGTTAGCATGGTGCAAGAAATACTATGCAATGCTGATCTAGAATCATGGGTCAATGCTACAGACTCATTGATTGATATGTGGACCAAAGAAGTAAGTTTATTTTATTACAAATGACTACTAAAATACTAAAACAATATTGTGGTTGTGTTAGCAGGCAATATTAGAGAAAGCATCCCTCTAATGATTAGTGAATGAAGACATTTCCCGAAGCTTCACAGGCGCCGAAGGTAATTTCTGAAAATGGGGCAAAACCACCAAGTTGTCGCACAGAAAGTTATTGAGAAATAAGCAAATAAACAATAGGAAATATAAACAATCACAAAGGAAATTTTGTCTATTTTCTTTCCTAACTTAGATGTCAGATTTTGATAATTAACACCTAATTTTGAAGCTCACAACAAGTGCAATATGTTTGCAGTATTAACTCCATTTTCCAAGTTTGCGGCAAATTGGTGGTTTTTTCATGCCTTGCCTCAAATACTAAAGTCTCGTAAAATGCGATGTTCCAGTAGTTTAATTATCGACCGGGTTTCAACAGTGCGGTCAATATGAGTTAAATATTGTTCGCAATGGTATATTAAAATAATCTTGAACATATAATTATGACGTCATCATTGGATTGTCCTAACAAGGTATAAAAATCCTCTTTTTAGTTCTCTCCGGAAATAGATCCAAAGACACCATTTGATTGGCTGGTATTTGATGCAAATATCGAAAGGTTCCTTTCTAACATCGAGGCTATACTTGCGAGTCCACCTATATTCAGTATAGGAGTTGACGAATCAGAGTTTGATGTGGACGAAATCTGGGAATTACTTGCTAACTACTCTGCTGAGATGGAAACATTTAAGTAAGTTAGTAATTTATTGACAACTAATTCTAGGGAAGTGTTGGAGGAAGATTCCAATCTCTGAACACTTTTCTGGAAAGTTTAAATGACGAGCACAATTGTTTTACACTATACAAGGAAAGAGTTAGAAAGTATATCATAATACATACTCTAAATAATGCAATACACTTCATCGTGGCAGGATTCAATATTTCGACATAATTTATATCATCGTCAGGCATTCTGACGTTGACATAATTTATGTCGAAGTGACACAAATTGCGATGCGCTCGATTAAAATGGGCACGTAAAGCCACAATTGTGGGCGCAACTAATTTTAAATCACAGCAAACGCGCTTTTTGCGTCTCTTTACCCACATTTCTGTAAGTTTGCAGTACACTGTGCCTCTTTGTGATATCGCTTTTAATAATAACTTAGAGATTAGTTAAGATGTGTGCTTGTGTGTCGTATCCCGGACACAAAGGAATAACATTTGGCATCAACTGAGTTGTTCACCCAGGTTAAGAATGAAGTTTTAAAATAAAGAAATCAATAGTACTTTTATCTTTAACTGATCTCTATATCATATCTATCTCAGAAGTGAAATTACGTAATAGGTGACGATTTATTTTATAAAACATGTTATGTAATGATCGCTCGATAAATAGATTAATCAAGGAGAATATACCTCATCGTTTTGGATGTCAAACATTCAAATTTAAAATATCGATATAGTCATTTTGAGCGTATTTTATTGCGCTTTACACCAATCGTAGGCATTGTTTATCATATTAGCCCAACGCGACATTATTTTTTATCGGTAGTTTTTGTTAGTAGACCTCTATTGCTGTAGTACTGTACTTCAAGCAATTGAGATGAATGCATCTTGCAATTTCCGGTATATATGATAGGCCTATATTATATAGGCATAAAAAAGAGAAATAAGAACATAGAACAATTACGCCAACAGTGATTTTTATTAACATTTTGGTTCGGTCGGGCTTGAGAAACACAACAGTTTAGGCCTAATTGTGAACAATTCTGACTTTTTCTGTGACTTTTATTTTATTTGTAGTTTGACCGAGATTTTTGGAGATTTTGGAATTAACGATATATTGTCAGCATTATTCATGAACTCAACTGACATTGATTTGACTGCATTTGAAGAATTACTGGCTCTTGTTGAATTACTTACACCAATAATATCTGATGATGGGTTGACTGATATCGAAGCGACCTTACATGAGATCATGGCATTGCTCAATACTCCAATTAACGAATTGTAAGTATAAAACCCAATTGTAATGTATTTTCTAGATTATAATGCTTATAATATACAAGCTTTTTTAAACATAGAACCTACATGCAATTAGTTGTATACACATCATAATAGTGAGGTTTCGCAAATTTACGAAATACGAAAACAAAAACGGATATACGTCACACTTCAATTTTTGAAAGTTGCGAAATGTGTTGATGATCGTTGTAAAATACTGACCAACTGTGACAAATATTTAAGGTGTTCACTTAAAATGCTACATGAATTTATGGCGTATCCGTTTTCGTATTTGTATTTCGAAAAGCTGCGAAACCTCACTAATAATAAGTATCAACTTAAAAGTACACTAAGCACCTGGATATGTGTCGATAGAGAAGGCGCATTGAAGATAAAGAGAAACTAAAACAACCCGTGGTGTGTCGTTAGAGAGGGCGCAATTCTATAACTTGATTCTTGGGTCCCATATAGATCCTCAAACCTAATACTTGTCGTTAACTTAAAACATGTTAGAAACATACTTAACTTAATTTTTTTTGAAAAATTTATAACGAATTAAAACATGTTTTTCCGAAAACAACAGGGTTCCGGATTGAAGTTTTATTATTCAAAAGAAGTCCTAATAGTACATATGGAAACGTTTGACCAGAATTTTAGCTATCCAAATCAGCTAACTGAGGTCAAATCACCCTGCTGTGTAGGTAGTTCAGAATAACCAATCAAACCCCTCGAGTTGTTCCACTTTCAATTACATGATTAATAACATATGTATGATGCCATACCACATAGCCAAACTCAATCACGCTTAAAAGATTTCTTGACCCGATCAGAGCGAATATAAATTGACTGAATATATATTTTATATGTTTGTTTGATAATATTTTTCATAAAACAACACAATCAAGAAAGTATAATGCATACTCCAAGCAATGAGATACACGTCATCGTGAATTCCTGATGATGACATAATTTATGTCGAATATAATATTGAATCTTGTCACGATGACGTGTATCTCATTGCTTGGAGAATGCATTATACTTTCTTACTTGAAGTTGATTAGTGGACCTTTCGGACTACACAATCAATCATAAAAAGTTTTATATCGGATTAAAGGTCATTAAATTGTCGCCAAAAATCTGTTTGGGCCAGCAGTAGAAGTAGCTTACAAGTGAGATAGTAATAACCGAACTTGAAACAATCAAAAAAGATTTCAAGAAATTCCCTATCGAAATCGGCCTGATGAGCTGTTACAAATCAGAGTTTTCGATAAATCTGCAGAAGAATTTTAAAATTAATGTATTCTTCGTAGATAGGTAGAATAATTTTATTTTTGTCTTTTGAGGGGGTTCCACCCACTTTTATTTTATTTTTGTTTAAATTTTAATTTTTTCATTATTTTTGACGTCAAAAAGGTAAAATACGAGTTACTGTACTTTACTCGTAATAGTAAAATTAAATAAAATTGGTAAGTCCATAACGGCTGAATAGTTACCATGTGATCTTGCAGAATTCGTTTCTTTGATTTTATCAATAACATTATACTTCAGGAAAATATAATAATACAAATACAGTAACTTAATAACTATCACAATGGCCTAATATTTCCATAAAAAGCAATACATTCAAAATTTGTCTAAGTCAAAACTCAAAACTTTGCCAATGTCGAAATATTTCTAAGACAAATTCAACATTCATGCCAGACTCATATGTCTTTTATCAATAAATACTCTCTAATTCGCTTTTCCAATTCAAAATTGTCTTCAATGTCAGTTTGTCTTCGACTTATGTAAGCTTTACTACCAGTATAAAGCACCTATTATGATCAGGTTAGAAGAATCGGCTTTTTAAACTCAAACTCGCACTTGAATATAAAGTAACTTGTTTTTAAACTTGTTTTTCGACAATTCTGTAGGAGATTTTTTTTAAATTTATTCTTCACAGATATGTAGAATAAATTTATAACATAATTTGTGACATTGCGTGAACATTTATTATATAAAACGTAATTTTCCAAAAAAAACAAATCGATTTTTTCCAACGGTTAAGGCGATCTTGAAGAGCAAAAGATAACAACGTTTTCATATGTTCAAAGATCTTTCATATCACTGTCACATAATATTGTTATGTATCCCCTAACTCATGATTTTTCTACCTTGTAATAGAAATCAAACCAGGCTAGAGATGTTGTTGTATCATCTATTCGACACTGACATTACAGAATTTATCCTGGAACAAATGGAGACAGCTATGGCAGTCCAAGAAATGTACTCCAATGAAGAGTAATTATTTATTTAGTTAATATTTGAGATCATAATCATCATCATCATCATCATCATCGTCATTGTGAACATCATAATCATCATCACCATCATCATCGTCATCGTCACCATCATCATCATCGTCATTGTCATTGTCATCATCATCATCATCGTCATCGTCATTGTCATCATCAACATCACCATCTCATCATCACCAATTTTTATCTTTATTACTGATGAACATTTGCTTCCTTTCTACTGACACTTCATATGCATTAATGTGTTAACGTTAATAATGTTCTCGAATATGTTTTAGTTTTGCGGATATCGCAAACGGTGTTGAAGAATATTTCAAAGAAGCTGGCCTACGAGAGACAGTTCAACCATACATAGAAATATACAATCTCATCCTCGAATCAATCATAAAGGAAACACATGAACAAGGTATGGCAGAGTAAATTTATTATCTTACCCTAAGGCCGTGTTTCCGCAGGAAAAAAATTATCCGATAAATTATCCCGATAAAAATTATCCGATAAAAGTGCTGCAGAAA
>JAOTQE010035808.1:0-10150 GCA_025631205.1 Nesometra sesokonis
CCCCGGTGTACTGGTCCATACACAATCCCTGTCGTGGACAGAAATATCGGCGCTGAGTAGCAGCTGCCAGGACATGATGTGACCCTTAGGGGCGTAGAAACTCATAGGAATGTGTTAACATCTGGTCCACAGCCCCTTGAGACTACGGTGTAAGGCGCTATATAAATCTAATTACATTACATTACATTACATAATTGGTTAGAACTAAATTTCTCAAAAAATTTACTTCAGGTCTATTTTGGTGATTATCTCAATTTGATCCCACCTATGATGCGACTCATTTTGTGGTGAGACCTCACATATTGTCATGAGTTGAGTGGAAAATCCTTCAACAAATGAAAATACAATATTCCATTTAATGAATACTAAACATCCAGCATTTGTATTATAAGACACATAAATAGGTTCTAAAAAAATGGAACAATACTTAGGCCAAGGCAATATGATAGGTTGGATAACTGGCAACTATTACACGAGAAGGGTTCATAATGTATATACAATATACCAATATGGGAAGGTAACAACAGTTGCCTGTGAATGTCAAAAACCTGTATTGTAACCATTAAATGGAAGGTATTTCATTGACAGAACTAACTTTTTTATTATTGCAATGAATTGGTACACCTAATGTCGCATGATTCAAAATCCGTCAATAAAATGACAAGATCTACTTAGGTACGCTATAATTCATTCTAATGCATCTTCTTATAAATAGCAGTATTTTAGATCTCCAAATCATAGTGAAGTGAGATTGAGGAATTCAACTTCATCAACTGGAGGCAAGTCAAGTAAGCATTCACTAAGTTGTCACCCGGTTGCACCTTCTATTAAACAGCAGTATTTTACATCTCCAAGTCCCGTAGTAGTGAAGTGAGATTGAGGAATTCAACTTCATCAACTGAAGGCAAATCAAGTAAGCATTCGGTAAGTTGTGACCCGGTTGCACCTTCTATTAAACAGCAGTATTTTAGATCTCCTAGTCCCGTAGTAGTGAATTGAGATTGAGGAATTCAACTTCATCAACTGAAGGCAAGTCAAGTAAGCAATCACAAAGTTGTGACCCGGTTGCACCTTCTATTAAACAGCAGTATTTTAGATCTCCTAGTCCCGTAGTAGTGAATTGAGATCGAGAAATTCAACTTCATCAACTGGAGGCAAGTCAAGTAAGCAATCACAAAGTTGTCACCCGGTTGCACCTTCTATTAAACAGCAGTATTTTAGATCTCCAAGTCCCGTAGTAGTGAATTGAGATTGAGGAATTCAACTTCATCAACTGGAGGCAAGTCAAGTAAGCATTTACTAAGTTGTGACCCGGTTGCACCTTCTATTAAACAGCAGTATTTTAAATATCCAAGTCCCGTAGTAGTGAATTGAGATTGAGGAATTCAACTTCATCAACTGGAGGCAAGTCAAGTAAGCATTCACTAAGTTGTGATCCGGTTGGCAGCTGTAAATCTATTATTGATAATAAAATAGAAAATATACAGGTAAAATTTATTTGCATTTAATAGTACAATGTAATGGTATATAATATCTTTTTTAACAGGTTCCACAGTACTGCCACAACCTAGGCAGCATCTTTTAAAATAGAGTTAGTACATGTGTAATTGTAGTTTGAAATTAGGTTGTTTTCAGCAACTACATTAAAATTAACTTCAGAACTGTGATAACCTCAATCCATTTTCTAAACAAATCAAAGTGTACATGAGTTGTACTTATGTAAAACTAACAAGCACACTAAATTACCGTAGTTGTTAATGCAACTCCCTGTACTGTATGAATAAATTGATGTCATTTGAAAGTCCAGGTTAATGTAGTCTGGCTAAAACTGCCTACAATTTTAACACATGGTTTGTGTAAATTAGGCCTACATATTTTATTTATATTTACATCACCTGCTATGACATAGTAGTACTTCTTGTAATGTTGTGCAAGTTCATCTTACACTACTTCTAGTTACATAGTTAGGATTGAGCATAATGCTGGCTGGTTACAAACCAGAATTCAATATAAACATTTTACTTTAAAAACCCTGATAAATAGATTAGATATTTTGTATGTGGCAGAGCCAAGCAAAAGACACAAAGCTAGTTTTCCACAATGGCAGAAATACAAAAATGGTTTGAACTTTGTTTATACCTTAGTAAGGAAACATCGTATGAAACTTGCATGTTAAAGATAATGTGTAGATTTATAGATTATAAACAAACTGATTTTCAATTTTGTTGACATACTCCCTCTTTGACTATATAAAATACAACATAACCATACTTCTAACTTTAACTTTTTTTACAAACCAATAGAATTTACTGACCTGACTAACAGTTTCGGACACCTTGGCCGGTGTCCTTCAGAGTTGCGATTCTGTTAAGCAATCCAATCACCGGTAGGTGGCGGCCGACTGACAACAGGGTCGTATACGCGACTCGGTAAGTAGGCCCCTTCATCTCTGTTCATGGTCTTGTTTCCGCTACATCTGATACATATGGCCTCCTTGATGCGTCTGACGTTTCATCATCTTCTCTGTCTATGATCACTTACTGAGACGACCCTATGGTTAGACAACCGCCACCTACCGGTGATCGGATTGCTTAACAACAGAGGCGTCACTCTGAAGAAGGACACCGGACAAGGTGTCCAAAACTGTCAGTCAGGTCAGTGAATTCAACTGGTTTCTCAAAAGGTTAAACTTAGAATTACCATATCTTGAAACCAGATAAACATTTGTAGTTAACATAACCATACATTTTTTTAATTTGCAGGTCTAAAAACTATAGTGGTAAGTATAGCTAGATAGTATTTTCTCAGTGTACAACATAAAACATACCTGTTAAATCTGTGTCCAGCCTTTCTGATGGATATAGGTTCATAAATGAGAAATCTGGTATAATATCATCAACATCGCGTGTCCCGGTCTCTAGTAGAGGCATACTACGCGTGACTAGGTCCAAGTTAGATAGACGATCCTCAACAGGTAACACATCACAATCTAAACAAAATACAAAAAACAGACGATTGATTTTTTATTATAATCTAATTAAATTTATAACATGATTGAATTTCATTATACTGGTAGATCAAAATCACTTTAGGCAATGCCATGGCAACCACAAACATTGTTAATTGCATCAATAACAATGCCGCTCTCAGTAAAAACTAAACAAGGATTCAAGTTTGTTGGGCCAGAAATGAATCACGATGTTGTGTTTACTACAAAAAATTATACTAGACAACATACAGCAGACCTTGTTTAGTAGACATAAAACAAAACAATGTGAAAAGGGGATTTTTTTTCTTTGATATATTCAGGGATGTAGCAAGAAAAATCCAAGGGTGTGCAGACACAATGTAAGGCTGAGTGTTGGAAGTACAAAAAAAAAACCAAAAAAAACCCCAGTATTTTTACATTTTCCAGAGGCTTAGGGTGGGTGGTATGTTGAAATATGGCTGAGTGGAAGGCCTTTAAATAAGCTTTAGGCTGGGTGGAACATTTTTAGTGTGGGAAGCCCCGACCACTTCAGACCAGCATAATTGCATCCCTGTTTGTTTCAGGTTTAATCCGGTTTTCCTGTCGATCATTGAGTTGGATTGTTGAAGATGAACCTACAAATTTCCAACGATTTTCAAATATCAATCCTTACCTGGTACATTATCCTCATATATGTGCATAGTTTCAATCGGCGGATAACAGTCTTCTTGACTTTTAGCCAATTTGCTCTGGAGTTTCCTTGATGACTAAAAATAAACAAGTCATAATTCAATATATTAATCAGTGAAAAAAATAATTATTAAATTATTGGCCAATAGGGCAAATCCTCTGATCAAGACTAGCTCAACAATACATGCAGGCAATTCCGAATGCAGTTCTGTTATCTGACAAATCCATACTCCAATGCTCCATAATTCCATCAATGGATAAATTATCAGGTTGAGGTTTTCAACCTTAACTTGCCAGGGTGAATTTTTAAATTTTTATTTATACTGCTCCAATTCCAAAAATTATCAAATGTGTTGTGAACCATTAGAGTTTTTTAAACAAGCATGTTTTTTTAAAAAAAATTAATTTAAAACTATTCAAGAGAGGATGTTTTTTTTTCAGTGTTGTGATACACCAAGGATAAGCCACGAAAGTCTGAAGACTTATTACCAGTTGTGATTATTGGAAAATACACCAGGAGCCAATCCTCTACACTTTTCTGAAGAGTATAACTGCGTTCTTTAAAGTGCACATTAGCCATGTTGTACACAGGAACATCGGCTTAACGTCTGGTTGTTTGTGTTTGTGTTGAACTTTTAGCCTAGCCTAGTTGAGGGCATGGTGTGTGTAGGGTCGGTGTCTGTGTTGTACTTTTATCCTTCTTAGTTGAGTGCATGTGTGTTGTACTTTTATCTTACTTAGTTGAGGGTCTGGTGTTTGTGTTGTACTTTTAGCTTACTTTGTTGAGAATATCGTATGTTGTACCTTTAACCTTCTTACATAAGGTCCTGTGTCTGTGTTGTACTTTAGTAATGGTGTACATTTATATATGCACCAGTATCCATCTACAAGATGCTCATGGCGCTGTGGACAAGATGTTACACATTCTTATAACTTTCTACTCCCCTAAGGGTCATGACATGTCATGCAGCAAGTACCGAGTTGTACTTGCACTACTTCAGCTGTCCACGGCAGGGGTCATGCATGGACCTGTACACCGGGGTAACCCCCTACTCGTCTCAAAAGATGTACTGGGTTCTTTAAAGTGCACACGAGCCGTATGTATACACTGGGCCTACGGTTTATAGTCCTTATCCGAGAAGACTTGTTCTACCACCAGAACCATGGTGCGAGCAGGCCTCGAACCCGTGCTGTTGTTTATGCATGGTTCACAGTTCCCTGTCTTAACCGCTCGGCCATACAACTCGCACAGTTGAGTGCATGTGTGTGTACTGTACATTTTACTTACTTGAGGGCCTGGTGTCCGAGTTGTTGGCTTCTTTAATGTAATTTTCTTGCTTGCCAGTCCTTTTTTGACAGTGCTACTAAGTCCAGGTTTCTTCACTGTGTTTGTTACATTTCCCAGGGCACGTCTTACTGGGTCATTGCTAATGTCACCAAATGCCCGACGAGGCGTAAACAAGGGGGTTGATGCACTTGAGAATGTCTTTCCATTTACTATAAGATAATATTACAGTTATAAAACAACCAAGAGCACAAAATAAACAATGTTTTGGAGGCCTTAATTGACCATTTTTCATGAACCTTCTCATTTATGAACTTTCTCATTTACAAACACCTTCCAGCCCAAGGGGGGGGGGGGTGTAAATGAGAAGGTCGACTGTAAACGATTACACCTATCTAGAATCACAGAGGACTACCTAGTAACTAGGTAGTATGTTTGTTGATGCCTTGTTGATACCTTAACCTCAATAAGTAATTGATTGTCATGGTGTCAATTCTAATTAGTCTAAAGGTCTATTAATTGCTGTATTTTTCGGTTGTAGGGCACTGTTGACCATACCCTCAGTAGGCTCCCTTGGGTCTTGGTTATAATGGAATATTATAGATGGGTAGCACAGTTGGTGTATGGCAGTTATTACGGGTGACTTTGCTAAGACTGTCTATGTGTTAAAGCCGGCTTTATTCTGTAAGTTAAGACCGTCAGTTAAGACTGTTTTATAGCAATCCGCCCCAAGTCCAAGTCACATTTGGCTCACTGTTCTCCCTAGTATGGTTTTAGCCATCGAATTTACTGGTAAAAATTATAATTTACCAGTAAAAATTTTGCTTATTGAAAAAAATTATGACAGAATTTTGATTCTCATATACTTTTTGCCCGCCTTTATTCCTTGGTATTATGGAGAATGCAGGAATGCTCATAGAGGAATATAGTTATGTAGATATTTGGAGTATGGCCAAAACCAACCCAAACGACATTCCTAACAAGTCATGTTTTTTCGACATTTTACCAGTAAAAATTTTTTAATTGGGAGAACTGTGGCCCCAGTAATTTTGGCCTTATTTTTGGACAACTGAGTAAAATTATGACATAGAAAAAATATTAGGCTATAGATTCCAAGTCTATTGAAGAGCATAAAGTTTCCATATTATTTGATGCAAAAATTTTCACCTAAAAGACATTGAACTACAATGTTTGCAAGCTACAGCATTGATGCCATCACATAACACAGAAATCAATCAATCCATTTATCATTCCATCAGGTATTTTTTGAAGATTATTCAATGATTTTATTAAAATCAAAAATTCAATACAACTTACTAGGGCGAGAAGCTGTTGATGCACTTGGCTTCCTACTGGTGGTATTGACAGAAGTTGCATTTTCTTGGTCAACAAATGGTTGAATAAGTGACGTCGCCATTTTAAAGGTACAATTGCTGAAATACAGTAACAAAAAATATTTATTATAACATGCCAGTAGCATATCCAGAGGGACAGGCCTTGCAGAATTTTGTAATATTTGGTTGCCTTCCAGGCGACCAAGGTTTAAAATGTGGTTGCCCTCAGTTTTATAATTGCCCTCCAACTTAAAAAAACAGATGAAATGATTGTAATATTTCTATATAGAAAATTCACAATGGTTAGAACTGTACTGGGTCTGGACAATAGTGTTCACAAGAAGACATCCATTTGTACTGCTTTATTTTTTTCGCTAGTGCTAGTAAACTCTCTTAGTTTGTTTAATGAGGTTATAGCAACTTGATTGGTTAACACAAGCCAAGAATTGGTTGCCCTTAGGGACACACCCTAATAAATTTTGGTTACCCCTCATAAATTTTTGGTTGCCTTGGGCCATCAGGCAACCTACTCTGCGAGCCTTGAGGGCATGCTTAGGGTGCTACAGCATCTCCTCTTGAGAGGTAGGAAAAATACAATTAGCATATGCAGGAATGTCACCACGCTGGACAGTGCTGGACGTCCCCGTCTGGCACTCTACTTTTCTGTCCGGCATTTCTAGGCTAGCGACCACCACTATTCCTAAGCATGTATAGGCTAGCGACCACAACTATTATTTCTACCCTTAACAATTGTCAATTTCAATACACTATGTGACTGCTACGTCAAAAAACAATAGAAATCCTAGCCTACTAAAACAAAAGATTACAGCTTTTGCTCTATGGTCACGTTTTGTAAAGTAATGAAATAACTGCCCTTTTTATCGCACGCTTGAACAGCATGAGTCATTGTGTGCGTATGGGTGGGTCACGGTTCACGATAAAAGGGGGTGCTGTTTGCCGTCTGGCACTTAAAAAAGCTGGTGACATCCCTGCATATAATGGGTCCTTGAGGACGCCATCAGAGGAAATTAGCACTTTGTCGTCAGGGAAAATGGAAGTACAATGTCAGAAAAAAAGAAGTATGAATCAATATCGTACCTCTCCACTAGAAGCTTGTGAACATTCAATCAGATTTGAGAGCCCCCTTCCGCAAATCCTGGATACGCCCCTGCAGGCCAAATGATTTTTTATTGTTTACTTCCAACAACAAAGTTGGGTGGAGGTTGTTTTTTTTTCTGCCCTAGATTTTTTCACCCCCAAGCCTAACCTTTCCCACAAATATCAAGTATGCTAAGGTGTCTAGATTATAGAGTTTTCAGCTGCCAACATAATCGGCCACCGCCAACATAACCCCTAGACCTATGGAACGCTGGTAGCAATGTTCCATTTCAATTCAATTTATATTTACTTTACGTTTGCTAAGTCCGTTTCTAATGATGAATATATGGTAATTATCATGTTTTTGATGAATTAACATCTTTACATAATTTAACAATACGAGCATAAACTTAGTCTAGGCCTAGGCGGCCTATGCGGCTTCGCTCAAAACGATCAACAATCATTTAATATTCAAATTTAATAAATTTAAACTTAGGCTATATGCTAAATATCCGTATCCTTGGCCTACCTATTGGCTTAAAATTGAAAAAGTTTAGTGTAGTATTCCATAAACATAGAAATTGTCGGCGGAGGATTACGTTGGCGGCCGAAAAACGATCTAGCCTAGGCCTACCCCAATGAAACCCCTAAATATGGAACGCCGGTAGCGCGGTTTGAATTCAACTTTATTATTTATTTTTATCAATAATAATCACTTTCCTAAGTACGTTTTTAATGATGAATATGGTAAGAGAGAGTATGGTAATAATTAATAATGTAATCATGTGTTTCATAAATGAATTAACATCCTTATATTTATTTTAAGAATACGATCATAAATTTAGGCTAACCTAGCCTACACTAGGCCCAAGGCCTAGAACCAAACGACTCCGAACCTGAACCGCGGCAGTCAATCTCTCTTTCCCTTGTTTGCTTCTTCGTTGGTTGAGCCAGGTGGTAGTATGCGGGCCTACTAGCGTAGTAAGTACGCCCAGTATTTCGAAAGCATTAGCTAGGCCTACCGTAGTAGGTAGCGTGGAGATCCGGTAGCGTAATTGCTAAATAAACTATTTATCAAGGGTTTGTACTGTTATCCATAAATACTCACGTTCTCAAAATAACAATGTTTAATGCTTGGATTTTCAACATACAATGAATGAAATTTATAGCTTAGGCTTCTTCGAAATATGCGCGATGTTGTCTTTCAACATTGACCAATCAGAATCGGAGTTCCATGTTGATACAAATTCTTGAGGGCGCCGTTTATCTTAAATGTCCTGCAGTACATTTTGTCGACAAAATGACGCTAGCCCCTACCCCGGTAACGAAGTATATATCTCTTAGATAAATCACTGTTCTAGAAAGCTTATTGTAAAAACAATTCATGTAATATAAATGCTGGTTTTATTGTATGGTTGTTAGTTATGTATAGTATTTTTTGGCTCAGTATTACACTGGGGTTATTAGTTAAGCAGCATTGCAATGGAAGATTTTTCTACTTTGAAAAAGAACCATTACAGTATTTACATTATGCATACACATTAATCAGGGATATGTAAAAACAATCCCTGCATTTATAACTCACTTGTATTTCCTCTGGATCACTCATAACCAAAAATTCTGGTAAACATTGTTTATTTGAAGTTGCATTATCATTACATACACAGCTTTATTCAGTATCATTTTAAATTCTTGGATCCTTATACTCACAAGTCACATCTAGTTTCTCACTGTTGCACCACGTTTATCAGTGTTTGCAGGGGCGCAAACATTTGAGAAAAATGTTTTTTTTCTAGTAAACAAAGTTATAATGTGAATAGCATGAATTGTAAACCAGCCATCGGTAATAATGCAGACCGAAACTCAACCTTGCATAACCTATTTCAATTTAAAAAAAACGAGGAAATGATGAAATGTTTTTTTTTTCTTTCTTTTTTTTTGCTCATCAAAACAAAACCGGCAACCACGCCCACCCGGGACCCCCGAGATGGGACCATGCGTCGGGCAAATCCTGGCGCCACCATTGCTGACCACCCTTTCATTCCATCCTGGCTGCGCCCCTGGTTTGTGGCACGAAAAATTGAAAGTGTAGTTTTTACAGATTATGAAACTATGCATTATTATCTTTAACAGGCAAAAAAAAAATCAGTTTTATATTTTTCCTAGACTTGCCTCAAGCTTGTATACTATATTTTAAGTGTTTAATGAAATGCGACACCAGTGGATGATGAAGTTTTAGTGGGGTGAAGTTTGTCGTTAAAAATCAGAAAGGTATGGCGATCCACCTGCTTTAGAAAGCAATGGGTGCCTTTTGATTGTCTTTTCACTAATTAAACCGAATCACCGTCTTGAACCAAGACTAGATGTTTCCTTGCGAAACAACAAAGTTCGAACACTTAACATTAAGTTTGGAGAAAACTGCATTTGAAAATTGCTTATCGATATAAATTGACTAAGTAGGGTCATTTTAAATTGCATTCTTTAAACATCATATACCTGAAAATTGTTAATGTTACATGTTTAAAATGCATGTTTTTGAAATAAAATAAAATTTAAATAAAAATCACCATTTTTAAAATTCTTGCCTATTGTTGAAAATTAGTATTGCATCTATACCTAAATCCTTCAATGAGTGCCTTTACTCTGTAATAAGCATTAACATGATGTTGTTTGTGTAAACGCTTCTCTGGAATAAGCGCAACAAGTCATTGAGAATGTGTGGTAACCACATGAAAACATATTTTGTTTAATAATCAGGGGCGGCGGAACGTTATT
>JAOTQE010035819.1:0-10149 GCA_025631205.1 Nesometra sesokonis
TTGGATTAACATCTCCATCAGTCATCAACGTTGTGTGAAACGTAGCTGTATGGTTTTTATAATAGTTACCTAAGCATAAGGGAGTAATATTCTGTACAGTTTGCATTAGATCTGTTTGTTCTGTTAGTAACTGTTTTTAGTAGCTCACAAGAAAATTAAAACAGCCTCAACAATGCTCTAATACCAAACTTCATATCAGTGGGCTTCGCTCCACCTTAACCCCCTCCAGGGGTTGCCACTGGCTCATGGTCTAGTAGTTGTGCCTTGCCACCTCACACATTGAGCCAATACCAACTTGGTATCAGTGGCATATCCAGGGGGGGTGCTCAAGCACCCCCTTTCAGGTGTAGTAAAAAATGTAAAAATCGATAGTTTTTAATTAGCAGATACCAGAATTTCACCGTATAATTGTCATCTTTTAAACAAGTTATGCCCTTACTAGTACAGTGAACGGTAAACATTCTATCCAATTGAATTACTTGAATTGAAGTTCAAGCATGTCTGGAAAAAAGGAACAACAACAATCGTATTAAAAAGGCCAAACTGGGTGCATGGGATGGATTTATTGTGGTGGAAATTTTGAAAAAAAAATGTATTTAGTTAAAATTTGGTTGATAAGTACATTATTTTCATTCATTCATTGATTAAACTAGTAAAAATAAAAAAAATAAAAAAAAACAAAAAAAAAACACAGTTTATATTGATTTTGGATTGGATTTTTACAATTTTATTACTTTCCAAATGGGCTTCAGCTGCACCATGGTTGGAGCTGAGGTAAGAACATTTTAAACTATGACGCAACTAAATGACCGAAAATGGCATTCAAATAGAGTCCCATTTTTTAAAAATAATGACATTGTCAAAGCCTCAAGTCACCATTTCAAAAGATTACTCCCTAAATATTCTATACGAATGTAACTTTCGGTCATTTAGGCATCATAATTCAAATTTTTCTTCCGTAGTGGGGCTGAAGCCCATGTCCCCCTAAAAGTAATACAATTGTCAAAATCCCAAGACACTATGTCTATAAATCACTCCCTAACTGTTCTATTTTAATGCCATTTTACGGTCATCTAGAGGCGTCATAGTTAAAAATGTTTTTACCTCAGCTCCAACCATGGCAGGGCTGAATCCCATTGTTTTCTTAAATTAATGAAATTGTCAATAGCACAAGACACTATCTAAAAATTACTCCCTAAATGTTCTATTTTAATTGAATTTTCAGTCATCTAGAGGCTTCAAAGTTCAAAGTTTTAACTCAGCCCCAACCATGGTGGGGATGAGGTCCACTTTTTCCACTCAAGGTATTACAAACTTGTCAAAATCCAAAGAGAGTATTTCTAAAAATTACTCCCTAAATGTTCTATTTGAATACCATTTTCGGTCATCTAGAGATGTCATAGTCCAAAATTTTCTTAGCTCAGCCCTAAACATGGTGAGGCGGAGTCCCATTTTTTTTCTTAAAACAATGACAATGTCACCTTTCTAAAAATTACTTTCTAAATACTCTATATGAATGCCATTTTCAGTCATTTATAGGCGTCAAAATTCAAAATTTTCTTACCTCATCCCCAACCATGGTGGGGCTGAAGCCAATGCACCCTTAAAGTAATAACATTTTCAAATCCCAAGACACTATGTCTAGAAATCACTCCCTAAATGTTCTATTTGAGTGCCATTTTCGGTCATCTAGAGGCGTCATAGTTCAAAATTTTCTTACCTCAGCCCCAACCATGGTGGGGCTGAATCCCATTTATTTCTTCTTAAAGTGGCTGAATCCCATTTATTTCTTCTTAAAGTGATGATATTGTCAATACCGCAAGACACTATTTCTAGAAATTACTCCATATGTTCTATTTTAAGGCCATTTTTGGTCATCTACATGCTTCATAGTTCAAAGTTTTAACTCGGCCCCCAACCATGGTGGGGATGAGGTCCATTTTCCCCTCAAAGTAATAAACTTGTCAAAATCCCAAGACAGTATTTCTGAAATTACTCCCCAAAACATTCTTTTTGAATGCCATTTCCAGAAATCTACAGACGTCATATTTCAAATTTTTCTTACCTCAGCCTCAACCATGGTGGGGCTGTGACTCTCAAACTGAGCACCCCCTTCGCCAAATCCTGGATATGCCCCTGGGTATATCTGGTATCGGATGCCGATGGAGTACTGTACTACAACCATTTCAAATGATCATTCATATATAACATTCCATATGATTAGTATTGATGTAGAATAATTTTACATGACAAATAAACTGAATCTGAATCATAACAGAGACTACAAATTGAAAAAAATGGATATTTCAAAGAACAAGGGAACCAGTAATAAACTGACATCCAAAAAATGGATGAAGTTCCCAAGTACTGATTTCAAAACTGATAGAGAGATTACCAAGCAGTAGTCAAACAGTACATCAGTATTGGAAACATTTAGGCCACAATGAATTATTTGAAGAAGGTGCAATGTTAACAGAAACCAGTGAGTTTTTCCAAGATATTAAACAAAACAAAGAGGAGGTAATAAAGATGATTTGTCTAACCGATGAAATTATATTAGCAGTAAAAATAAAAATATTATAGATAGGATCACAAACCAAATTAAAACAACAGAGGAGATGGTATGTGCACAAACTTTTACTCTAGTTAAGTGGTTGATGGGTAGTATATCTATTGGGATTGGTATTTAAAAATGGGGAGGGGGATTATGGGAAAATTGGTGCTGTGAGGATCATTTTCACAATTAAGAATATTGTCATGATTAGAAAAACAGCAATTACAGCCACTTACTGTACATGCCAAACATTTCACTCACAAAACTGGTAGAAAAAACTAAAAAAAATTCTAAACAAAAGTCTAATTCCTAAGCTACATGTCCCACCTAAATTGTCCAGAATTTTTCCATGTCACTAATGATTAACTTTAAATAATAGAATAATTATATTTAGCTATCACTTCTAACATCAAGTACTATATCCAACTATGTTAATATTTAAAAATAAAAATAGAAGACATTTTGGGTGTAAAATATGTAATAAAAAATATTATGAATTTTTAGAATTTTTGCCAAAATATACACTGTTAACCATAGATCCAAACTCATTACTATACATGATACTAACATCCTACACTTTACATGTGGTTTCAGTAGACTTTTGGTATGTTGTGAAACATTTATGAAAAATAGGATTAAAATTTAATAGTAGTCTATTCTGACGACAACAACAGCAGCAACCACCACCACCCATCCACCGCCCAACGGCCACTGACAACCAATAACCGACAACAATATTAATTACATCATACTCACTCAGCCAGATGTATTATCTTCATATTTCATCCTAAATTTACATTGACACCATGCAATCAAGCATTTCAATCAACTGAAAGAATCACTACTTAATGGGCAAATGTGACCATTAAAATGACAGTTTGCAAACTGCAACAAGCAATCAACAGCAGTGCAGCAATGGAAGGAGCAGTACATTTTTGAGTGAAGGGGATGGGGAGTTACATGGGGGTTACTGAAAGTCATAAAAATTTGAATTATTTTATATGCTATAAATTGCTATAAGTAACTCGATTGTGCATTTATGGTAAAGGCATGAAATACCTATTTTTAATATCCTCTCATGATGACTTTTTAAAAATACCAAGTAAATTTTTGAGTATGGATTGCTCAAAAGAAAATAGGTCCTGGCTCTTGGTTTGTCAAGTCATCCATTGGCAATTCAGAGAAAGGCTGTTGAAAATGTTCATTAATTTCAGATCTTGTGATGAATTCACCCATGCAAATAGTGAAGGATGCCAAAACTGGTGGCACAAGCCAAGCCAGGTGAGTAAAGCCTAGTTGCTAATATCAATTAATTGATAATAATAATTGAAAATATATAAGACTCTGAAGTTGTTCTTACCACAAGATGTGTAATTGATCGCTCCAGTGTTGTAGTATTACAATCTTTAAATGCATCTCTTAATTGACCACCTAACTTGCTGATGTTTTCAGAGAGACATGTGACATTGACAAACTCTTCAAGCCCAAAAAATGTACTGGAACTTACTATGTCATATACCTAGAAAGAAAATTCAATTGACAAATACTGTGACATATAACAATTCAATTCAAGGTTATATTACACCACCAGAATAAGTCTATTCCAGACTTTCGTGGGCTATCCTTGGTATTTCACAACACCAGATAATTCAAATAAAGAATTCAATTACTGAAATCACAGCTGATAGCTGAATTGATACAACATTAATACTAAAAACAAATAATTTAAAAATGATCAGTATCATTATTTAAACTAAAAGCATATAATGATAAAATAATATAGAAAAACAGCAGGAACTAATACCAAATAAAAAGAAATCATTACTGTAATTTTGACATGGCAAATATTGTATAATTGTATGTTCCAACAACTTGTTTTGGTTTACTTCTTTTTTACTGGTTTCAGGCTGAGAATACTATAGTAGACTCAGTTTTAGGGTAGGCTTAATAATCTTTGAGTAGCAAAAAACTATTCCTAATTAAACTGAGTGAGCTACAAACATGAAAGAATTAAGATCAAGAAATGAAAAGGATTTTAAATGTCATAGTACTGTACTTTCTTTCATTTATGTAGTGCACTAAAACATATTAAATAAGACCTTTAATGAATTAATAATTAGCAAATTAAAATGTTAAGCAATGATAAACTAATTAACAGTCCCCATTTATGTACGGGTAATTACCACATGGGCACATCTAGAGGTGTGGTCAAGTGCCTTCCTCTGCCCCATATTTTTACTAAAAAATATATATTTAATAAAAATATACCATATTTCTAGTAACTTACTGAAGATGCAATGCAATATACTATGGTTGTGCATGAAATGTAAACCAAAAACCATTAATATGCTAACGACTTTGGAATTTTTAAACACCATAGCATCTGGAGGTGCCATATTCTAAAAATATTCACATCTCAGTCCTGAGATATTCTGAAATCTTTGCACATGAGTTCAATCATAATATATTTATTAGTGTGAATAGTGTCATTTTGAGCATCTAATGTTGCAATGTTCTTAATTTTTTCACCAGCTAAGCTTCCATTAATCTTGGTTTTCTCCTGTGTGGTATAAACCAATTCAAAACTAGGCTGATTCTGACAGTGGAACAATTTATCATGTAAAATAATGCAGCTGGGGTCCTTTGCAGTCAGTTCCTCAGCCTAGATTCGCTTAGCTCTTAAACTTGAGCTTCTTCAATTCAAATGGATCCAGGCTAATACACTATTGACTACCAGTGACAATGTAGGATGATGACTGGGTACATTACAGGACTTTGAAATTGAATTGAAAAACAGCAGGAACTAATACCAAATTAAAAAAAAAATCATTATTGTCATGATGACATGGCGCATATTGCATAATTGTATGTTCCAACAACTTGTTTTGGTTTACTACTTTCTTACTGGTTTCAGGCTGAGACTACTATAGTCTCAGTTTCAGGGAGGCTTAATATCATTGAGTAGCCTTCTTATAGGTTGTGAAAAAAGTAGATCAGTGTGTAAATCTCATCCTATCAGTACACAGCCAAGAATCCTCCCTTCCTAAAGCCAAATATGATAATTGAATAACTTGTGATACCCAGTCAAAACTATAATTGATCCGGAAGCAGCAGTGAACCAAAGAGGTATGGTATAGTGTGTAAGCCCTATGTACACATTGGTCAGAAGTTATGTGACAAAACTGCATAACTAACAAATCCTACAAGTAAATGCAACTTAAAGTTTATATACTTCCCATATTTTGCACGACAAATTGTGTTTGATCTTGTGATGAATAAGCGTCCATTTTAAGAAGTATTAAGGAATGTTGTTTTTCATACAAACACACCAGTGGAGCTTCTATTTTGTCAATATTGCCAGCTTCCTGTGTATTGTCATTCTTAAAGTCTAGTCACCAAATCAGTGCAGCTAATGTTTTAATATTGCCAGCTGGCTAGCTGTTCACTGTCATTCTTCTAAAGCCATTTTCACAACTTGCTATCAGACGAGTAACTCAACTCGACACAATAGTAAACTCTGTTAAAAATCATCCATGTAAAGCCAGAAGCACATGATTTTAGTTGATCTTACCTGAATAAAAACCTAGTCATGCTATATCATCGTTATTGTAAATACTGTATCTCGTGGCCTAGGTATACTGAAGTCCGAAGCATGAACCTAGTATTTCTGGTTATTTTACCTAAAACACAAAATCATTTGTGCCAAAATTGTTAACACTTATTTTAATTAAAATTGTATTAAACCCTACCCCCTGGTCGTTCCGACCAAAAGTCAACAAATCCCAAAATTGTGGTGAGTCAGATGATTTTTATTTAGATTTTTATCTCAATGTTAAAAAATCACAAGGAACAAATATAAAACGACATAAAACATAAAAACTAAACAATGTTAAAATCATGGCCGGTTAAATCTTTTAAGCATAGGAATTAAGAGTGTTAAGCGACTGTCACCTACAGAGAAGCTAGAGTGGGGTACACATGAAAAGCACATGTTTTCCAAACACTATGTTGAGCGATATATCTTTTTAATTATAGAATAAAAATAGTACTTCTTGTATTTTATATGGTTATTACTTTGTTGTTGTTTGTTGATTTTAGTAGCGCCTTTAACACAATTCAACCTCATTTGTTAATTCCTAAACTTATTTCTTTAAATGTAAATTCGCATCTTATTTTGTAGATATATAATTACCTAACCCAGAGACCTCAGTATGTTAAACTCCAAAATATTATGTCCGATAGTATTGTAACTAATACGGGTGCCCCCCAGGGTTGTGTTCTTAATAATATGATACTAGAAAGCACTCCATAGAGAGCATACCTCTGCCCATACCTCGTCCTCCTGGAATAAATTCAATTTTCAGGGTTTTTGTTATTGAACACAAACAGTTGTTGTCATCATTATATGCATAAATTAAGCCGGTGTGGCAATGGAATCAAAAGAGAAACCAAACCAAACCCAATGTACGTGAAGACAGTGTGCATAGGATGTACAGATAATTTTTTTATAGTACTGTATACTGTACTGCGCTTTTTACCCTCACCGAGAAAGTATTGCAATGAGCAATGTCCTTCCTTCTGCGCGTGACGTGATTAGAAAAGCAAAGACATCAGAACAATGGAATAGTTCAACTATTACCATAACAGACGTTAAACCACAATTGACAATAATAACCACTCTATTTTGATTAAATCGCAATGGAAAGAAAAAATAAATAATAAATAAAAATAACAATACAACCGCTAGGTTGCAACAGGATATGAACCCGCGATCTTTGGATCAATAGACAACAGCGTTACTGTAATTAACCGAACACACTCATAGCATACAACTACATACGACCCATTGGCTAACCCTCAATCTTTATTCTGACCTCGATCGTAACCAAAATTTAATCAGTTTGTCTTTAGTACAAACTGAACATTCCAAATTTCGGCGTAATCCACTGTGTAGTTTTCCCGTAATCTTGCTAACACACACACACCGACAGACAAACACAAGTGAAAACATAACCTCCTGCCAACTTCGTTTGGCGGAGGTAATAATATAATATTATTATATTGATTGAAACATGATCTAACGTAATATTGCCAGCACACTTCCTAGTGGCACATAAACGTTGTGGTAACATACTTTACCTGACTAGTGGAAGGTGGGACAGGCTGGGACACATAAAAAAATAATATTACAATACCATTAATTGAATCATGGGTGGAACTACCGTAAAGTAATGTTAACTGCACATTCCTTAAAGGCGTGAAAATGTTGTGCTAACAGTATTTAGGTAAATAGGAGAAGGCAGGGCAGGTTGGGACACTTAAAAATAATTTTACGTTACCCTTGAATAAGCCTTGGGCGGAACTAAAGTAATGTTACCAGCACCTTCCCCGTTGCCGCAAATATGCTGCGTTAATAATGTTTAAATGACTAGGAAGGGCACGAAACTTAACTCCGTCACAGTTAGTAATTTGATGATAGGATTTAGTACTTCCATACACACAGTCACATTAACTCTGATATTATCTGATGCAGGGACTATTCTTCAGAATAATCTCCTGTAGTGTGAGCATGGCTTAAGTCTATTCACAACACCAGTCAACTACTAATTTGTCAATATTGCAACCTGGCTGTGCATTGTTATTTTTCCTAAGTCTAATCACCACACCAGTTCAACTACTA
This sequence comes from Nesometra sesokonis, assembly GCA_025631205.1. NCBI lineage: Eukaryota > Metazoa > Echinodermata > Crinoidea > Comatulida > Antedonidae > Nesometra > Nesometra sesokonis. The sequence continues at coordinate 8,235 of JAOTQE010035819.1, forward strand.
TTTCAGGTTTAATAATGATGATGATGGTGATAGTAATGATAATGGTAATTACAGTAATGATAGTAATGATAATAATTATAACTTGATATAGCACCTAAAATTAATTTTCTCTAAGGCACTACACCAACAAGAATCATACTAGAGAGCTATGACATCATATGTTTGAGTAAAAAGATGCCGTTTAAGGAGATGCTTAAAGGTTTCAGTTTATATGGGTGCTATCAACTCCATTCCTGAATTTACTGTCCTGCTTGAATTGGATGAGCTACCAACTTTAGAAGAAATCAGCCTTGTGTTGAAACAGTTGAACAACAATAAGGCCTCTGGTGATGATAAAATTCCTGCCGAGCTTCTTGTATCTGGTGGTGACCATTTACTCCATGGCTCGGTCCCGCAACAATGGAAGAACTAAAAAATGATCACCCTTTATAAGAATAAAGGTGATATTCGGGACTGTAACTACAGAGCTATCTCCCTATTGAGTGCTGCCTAAATATTATACGCTCGTTTCATGTAAGCATCAGTCCAGTTTGATGACAATTGCTCCGAGTTGTTTCATATTACCATTGGTGTCAAGCAAGGATGCGTTCTGGCACCAACGCTTCTTGGAATTTTCTTGTCGGTTTTGCTCCAACATGCCTTTCCTGATCCAAATGGAATCTCAATCTTATCTCGCAGTGACGGCAGCCTCTTTAATCTGGCTAGATAAATGTCGAAGAATTCTGCAAGTGTTCTTGAAGGAGACAATTGAAGATAGATATTGTGGAGATTGATTATGGATAGATTTATAAATGAGTGTAAGGATTTTGAATTATACGCGTTGTTTAAATTGGCAACCAATGCAGTGATGCAAGATCTGAGTTAATAGGATCATATTTGCGCTTCTTTAAAATGAGTTGTGCAGCGGTGTGTTTAATTTTTTTAAGCTAGTTGACTAAAGTTGGATTTACTCCTGACAATAAACTGTTACAGTAATCTGTTCAGGAACTAACAAGAGTTTGAATGGCGACTTTTGTTGACTCATTGGTTTGTATTTTCCGTACACAGCTTATTTGGTAGAGTTAAAAAATTTGCTGCATTTTGTATGTTTGAGCCTGGGCAGACATTGTCATGCCACTGTCAAACATTACACCAAAATTTTTGATACAGGCACATCATGGCCAGCAACATTTTACAAGTGGAGCTCAATCTTTGCCAATTGGGCTCGGAAGCCAATCACCACAAATTTTGTTTTGTCAGAGTTAAACCTTAGAAAGTTCAATGACATCCACCTTTGAATTCTGGCCAGACATTCTTCGAGATTTGAAACTGCTGGGTGAAGGCCCATTGCTAATGTTGAACAGATAGAAGTGTGGAATTGTGTATCATCTGTTTATGTGCATGTCTAAACCATATTCGCAGTTGATGGAATAGAGCGGAAGAGTAAATCATGAACAGATGTGGGCCAAGCATGGATCCCTGTGGCACACTATACACGAGAGGATAACAGGTGGAATATGTGTTCTTGATTCATGGTCTCTGTAAATAAATATGATTTTAACGGTTATTCCATGAATTTGAAGCCTATCAAGCCATATTGTCCATAGTGCCAGCTTGCTGGCTGTGTATTGTATATTGTATTGCTCTTCTTGGCTATCCCTCAAGGTCAAGGCTGATGGTCTCTCTTCTGATATTTTGCTGGTGCTCACGAGTCTATTCTTGGCCTTAAATGTTTTATGGCATTGAGGGCAGGTAGGCTGTGTAGGTAGATCCTTATGTTGTATTTGCCTATCCTTTTGTTTCCTTCTCTTCTCATCAAGATCTCCACATCTGTTGACCTTGAAAGATTTTGTTCCTTCTATTTATTTATTTAATCTTTCTTTATCCTGAATGCACTTTCAATACAAAGTACTGATTTTCAAAGTGGTTCAGTTCT
>JAOTQE010035830.1:0-5000 GCA_025631205.1 Nesometra sesokonis
TATTATTCTCATGATATCACGTCAATCCACTTTCCAGTATGGTTTCCATTCATTGGGTTGTGATTCCCTGTCCTCCTTCCTAATTGTTCCAGGATTGCCAACATTCAGTGGCATCCCATACGTTATGTATTGTTTTATAACGAGCGCTATCTACGCCTTTTTTGTGATGTTCAGATTAATCAAATTTTCCTATTAAATAATACCCACAATTTAGAATCGGTTTATGTCTTTGTATTATGGCAAACAATCAAAAATATACGTTACACTAGAGTTTTATAGCAGCCAGCATCTTATATTCGCCGAATTTATCAAATTATTGAAATTGATCATTTAATAAAAATTAATTACTGTTGGCTTATATTTTATAACCATATTTTATAAAATAACTACACTAATTCACTTAAGGTCATCATGACTCGTATATAAGAATAAACCGTAAGATAGTACACGAGATATAGTTTGGATAAACAGGTACACGAACGCAGTTGTAAGAAAAGTAAATGAAAAGCTTGGGATTTACTACAACTGGTACTGTTTTTAAACTCACTATTAAGGTATTTACAGCAATTTGTTTTGTGTTTTTTGTTCAAACATTTCTATACATTATTTACACTGTCACACGTCGGTCGGTCGGATTGCATTAGGTTTAACATGTTAATCTAATTCAGTAACTCATTTGGTTTTAATTTAGCAGGATGTTTCACAGTAGCGTCTGCCTAGAATCTCGTTGGTCAATCGGTACCCCAGCGGTCGATTTTTATTTATTTACATAATTTATTTTATTTATATTTATTTATTGACATCCTTCTATTTTTCTAAACCCTATACTCCTGGTTTGTAATTTCGCTTGTAGTTGCATAGTGTCTCGTCTGTCGGTCAACCTGTTGGTCAGCTGGTCGGTCTGTCAGTCCCTATGGTTTTGGTCCTAGTGTTCGTGAAGGCTTAAATATCCAATACTTCAAGAAACTGCTGAAACATTATTTTTCTTTAAATCAGACTAATTTCCAAAACCTTTATAATGTAAGGTAAGGTAAGGTGAGGTGAGGTGAGGTGAGGTAAGATAAGATAAGGTAGGGTAAAATACTGTAATGTAAGGTAAGGCAAGTTAAGGTAAGATAAGGTAATTAGGTAAGTAGGTAAGATAAGGAAAGATAAGGTAAGGTGCGGTAAGGTAAGGTAAGGTGAGGTGAGGTGAGGTGAGGTGAGGTGAGGTAAGGTAAGCTGAGGTGAGGTGAGGTAAGATAAGGTAGGGTAAAATACTGTAATGTAACGTAAGGCAAGGTAAGGTAAGATAAGGTAATTAGGTAAGTAGGTAAGATAAGAAAAGATAAGGTAAGGTGCGGTAAGGAAAGGTAAGGTAAGGTAAGGTATGGTAGAAAGAACACAATGTGAAAAAAAAACATTATTGTTATAACATTTCTATGACAAAAATCGCTTTAACACACCAATGTCATCAAATATCAACGACAAATGTAAAAAAAAATCATTTTTACCATTAACATCATAACTTTTGAATGACAAAAATTTATAGGGATGTTTTGTCTCGTAAATGAAAATTTTATAGCAGAAATTCCATTATGTTCATTTTTAATGATAACCACGAAACTTGAAATAGATGTTACGTGATAGATGCTATTAAATTGTGAAAAATGAACAGCAACAAATTTTGCATTTTCTCTTCCGACAGTCGGCTTGTCAAAAAAATATTAATGGTATCATTGGAAAGGATATCACAAACTTATCAAAAAGGCATTGCATGCCTACCAAAATTCGAGTGGGTTTATGAAACGGGTTCCGTATTTATGTGTGTCTGCATCAGGTGGTGTCTGTCTGTGTGTCCGTGTGTTTGTGTGTGTGTCCGTGTGTTCCGAACAGTTAAAATTTTCTTCTTGGTCAAGCCGAATCATTTCGAATCTGATTGCTCTGACTGATGAAGATAGGCTGGAATTCCTTACATCTACAAAGAATTCTAAATGTCATTAATTATGCAAATTTATGTAGATATATCCAAAATTACGAAAAATGCTACTGCTACATTTCATATCGGATGTTGATTATTTTTTGTTTTATCTGCGGCTTGGTGGTGGCTTCAAAACTTCCACATAGAATTCGAAAATGCATTAATTATGCAAAATTACGAAAACACTACTTGTACCAGTACATTTCAGAGCGAATTTTTATACTTTTGGTTTTATATGATAGGGCTTAGTGTGGCTTACAAACATTTATATGTAAGTAGAACAAAGTTAAGTCAAACATAATTCAGAAATTCATTATGTAAAATTATGAAAATATATTCAAAATTTACGAAACAAAATGTTTTATTAGATCCTAACGAAGGTTTTTGCGAAGTTTGTTCCTATTGTCACAAAATTCACAATCTCCCCCAAAATTGGACATAATGACGCCAACCAATATATTATCTTATTAATTCCTAAATCTTTCAGATAAAATGGATACTTTAGTTGAGGAAAAGACACATATAGTCAATGGCATACGACATCCTAAATCTACTACAACTGAACACCTTAAAGATCTTGAAACGTTTGAAATATTAGAAGATGATGTTGTTTTGATAACATCACCTAAATCAGGCAAGTCAATCATTTGTGTCCTTTTTTATGAAATTGCTAACTCTGACCCATAAATCGTGAGTCTCACGCATGGGCACTAAATATGAACGTCTTACCCATCATACAACGTTTTTTCTCTCCCGCATGAGAATAATTAGAACGCATGTATCGCCTTTTTCGCGCATGAGACAAATTTCAGGAAAAATTAACTGAAATATTGCACAATACGATTAAAATGGCCTGAAAATACTGGAAAATGTTGTTTTGAACGGAAAAAAAACATTGAGATACAACAGGGCGGATATCGGATATTCCCATCGACGTGACAATTTTGCCTCACGCATTGCATAAACAACACTGTAAAAAAATCCATAAATTTACGGAAAAGTCCTGACAGCCAGGCTCGTAAATTTTACGGGCATTTGAAATTTTGTACAGTAAATTTTACGGACATTTTACAGTTACACAATTAATTTTACGGTAAATTCTCGTACAATTTGCGGAAAAATCCATAGTAGCCAGGATGCCAAAAAAATCACGTAAATTTTACAGGTAAATGCCCGTAAATTTACGAGATTTTCTTGGCATCGTGGCTGACATGACTTTTTCCGTTTTTTAACAGTGTATTTGTTTACAATAAACATTGACTGTAATAGTAAACATCATAGGCCTACTGTATATTGGGGTGGGGTGTAAACGTGCGATTATTTGATTGTTTGTCCCACCTAAATCTCCTTCTTGAGTGCCCCCACAAATTCACGACAATCACAAAACAATTAAAGAACTGAGGCAATTAGTAATTTAACCAAAAGGATAAAAAGACGGGTATAAACTGTAAAAATTTTGGGGGGTTAAAAAGTGTGTTACAATAGACTTCGTTCTAAAGACGAGGAGTAATAACGTTCCATTACAATCCTTGGTAATACCAGTTATCATGCTATCATTGACGAGAAAACCATTAGAAATAACACGAAAGAAATACGTTATGTCTAGTTTTGTGTTATAAAAATGCTGCACTATAGAAATAGGTGGGAGCAGTTGGCACAGCGGTTGAAACCCAGAAGCCTGGAATGGGACTTATTTTTTTCTGTACTATTATAGGAACAACGTGGATGCATGAAGTCATCTCTATTCTTAAAAGTGGATGTGATCTACAGAAAGTAGACAAGGAATATCTACATAAGCGTGCTATATTTCTTGATTTTCCCTTCTGTGCAGACAAATTCTCATCTCCCAGATTGATAAAGACTCATTTACCACCTCAACACGTTCCACAACAACTGTTGTCACTGAAGGCAAAGGTAAGTTTACAGTAGGTCAATAGAGGTTGTTTTCAGGTTTTGGTGTTTGACATCATATACACACCCCTGACATGGCCATATTATTATTAAGGTTGTAGATTTAGCAGGCTTTATAGCCCCTCGCCCCGCACAAATTGACACTAAATGGTATTTTAGACTCCAAATTATGAATTCGGACATATTGTTGCAAATAACACCCAGCCGTCTTGTTAAATCCATATCGATGCTGCCTGTCTCACCATAATTATTTTCCTTAACTCAAAATCCAAGATACTCCTTACTTTGTAAACAAATGTATGAGAATTTCATTAAAATTGGTCCCTACCTTCACATGGTTAATTGGTGTTAAATGAATGTTTCTGTAAAAGATCTAATTTAAATGATTGCCTTGTGTTAAACGTATTCTTCAGAACATTATCGGCTGGGCTTTAATAAAGACTCATTGTGAAGACTATGACCTAATGCGCCTCCGCTCTATGGTCAAGCTTTGTTACCTGTCATAATTGTAAAACTTGTTTGCTTACAGATTTTGTTTGTTTCTCGAAATCCCAAGGACGTTGCTGTGTCTTTCTTCCATTTTCACAATTCCATAGACGTTCTTCCAACTTACAATTCATGGTCAGATTTTCTAAATGATTTTTGCACTGGAAATCGTGAGCTAATCAAGTTTTCTTTATATATCTTATATATCAATAAAATATTGTTGTGTGCCATCTATGCAATTATAATAGACGTTTCGGAATCGTTTAAGGCGACGAAGATTCATTTTTGTCCTTTTTTGGTTTGGATAGGATTAATCAAAAGCACTGGATGTACAATTACAGCACACTAGGAGGCGTTGTAATACCCAAACTGGCTAGATTTTTTACATAGCCTCAAAGCAGGAATAATATCTACTGAACCTCAAATTACAACAATAACGGTCTTTTTTCTAGTTAATAATGAAAATTATAGATTTATAGGTTGTTTACGCACAAGTTATCTTTGCTGTTGCATAAACTTTGAATTCACCACAATCCTTTTTGCATTGTGTCCACCTTATTCCAAAAACAAGTAAAAATATATGTTCTTAGATGATGATGATGATCTTCATGAACATGATGATGATGATGATGATGATCATCAT
>JAOTQE010035830.1:7500-10149 GCA_025631205.1 Nesometra sesokonis
TTGTTACGAGTTCTCTGATCTAGCGTTTTACTAATAAATAATTACCAACTTACCAGGGAAGAGTAAACTATTCCCTGCAAAATACATCTCTTTTTATCAACTAATGCATCTGCGCTTCAGGTTTACAATACGAGATTTTCCAAGACAAATTATATATGCGATTCATCTACCTTACGTTCGTCAATTTTTTCAAAGGGCCTAAACACTTGTATAAATTACATTCCTTAACAAAATATCTTCTTTCTCATCATTTAAGTTTTATTACAAAACCTCTTGTTATCAGTATAATGGTGAATAATGGTTCCTTTTTATTTTCTCATTGTTTCTATTGATACAATATACGAATCGAGTTACAAAAAAGTTTTATTGAATCTCTTTTGGATTTTATTTTATCTAACTTTATTGTATTACTTTTAAAGTTTTATGTGTGCCAATGTATTGTTTTTAATCTGATTAACGCCGGTGACCATAGCGGAAAGTTGTCATCTTATTTTCGTCGCCTTCCTTATTCATTTGTATTATTTAAAAAAAAAATAAGTAAATTATATATTTGTGTGAAAAATTTAATAAAACAAACAAACATCTGAGAAAATATTTCATTTTTATTTTGCATTTATGTTTACTATTTTTCTATACTACTGATGATATTTACGGTTTTTACAAGTTTCTACTCTTTACAAGTTTTTCCTGTAATGTTTTTAATTCAGTTTTCACGAGGAATACAATTTTCAAATATTTTCATTGTCTCATTTTAGAATAAAGTTATCTTGTATATTGTATCTTATAAAACAATCTTTTGAAATAACCATTTATTCCCCATTCACCTCAGCCCCATTATGGTTGGGCCCGAGGTGCGAACATTTTAAAATATAGCACCATTTGATGCTCGTAATGGCACTCTTATACATTGAAATTAAACTCGTGGCTAACTCTAAAATACCAGTTTTCCGTATGCAATACTTTGCATGGTATATATTTTACATGTTTTAAAATTGCTTTATAAAGATTAAACAATTTTTCTTTTGTTTTAAAAGAAATATATTTTAAAGACATTTCTGCTGAAATTATGATAATTTGTTCTCCTCATAGAGTTATATGGGATTCCACATGCGTTTCTCTAAAATTCTGGGGTTTTGGTCCAAAACCACTTGACGTTGCGGGACTGTTGGTAACTGTTAACAGAGAACAACCCAAATCACTCTCTCAGTCACATCACTGGGGAAGGAGTGAGACATTTTAAGATATGGCAACTCTCCAATAAATATGAGGCACCAAGTGTACACTCGATATTTTTTATATCAAGTTATAAAATTATGTCGGGTTATTATACTAGTATTTGCAATTTTGTAAGTGAAATGCTGCGAAACAAATCTTAGGTTGAAGGTAACTTGGGTTATTTCATTTGATTTGATTTCGGTGTAGAGACAAAAGTATATTTGTCCAGCGGGATGGCGAAAGACTTACTGATTGGTACGACGATAGAGTCGCCATTAACGTCAGTTCTACCATGATCAGGGTGAGTGGACGTCTGAATTTGTAAAATTTACGCGATCTTTTATCAGGGTCAGATCTATGGATTTGGATTTGCGAAAGTACGTAAAACGTTTATGGTGTACACCTTCTTTACCTCACCATGGATTGGGCTAAGGTGAAAAAAAAAACAAATAGATTCTAAATTACAGATGCTCGCAAGTGGCACTTTGACATTAACATGTTTTTTTACTACATAAAGCATTACAGAAATGTTCACTAAATTGACTTCAGGGTAATGTAATGAGATATTTCATCATGTTAACAGTCTATATTTTGACTTTGAGTGCTGATGATGGCATAATTATTGTCGAAATTTTGAATCGTGAAACGATGGCGTGTATCATTTCAATTATTCTATGATGATAATACAGTAATCTATCTCCACAACAGATGTTTTCCGCATTGTCAGAATTACAATAGATTTGTTTTCACAAAAGAATTTGATCAAAATATCAATGGCCTGTACCCAACCTTTCGGTTTACCAAATTCACGTTATCTATTTATTTATATACTGTATTTAGACCTATTTATATATTATATTTTTGATCCAGAAATATGAAACACACATGTGATTAAATATCAGTAATGTGTTCAAAGTCAACAATAGAGACCCATACGATCCTCCACAATCTGTTAAACTGATCTTTAAACATAAGAACAATAAATATTTTGGTAAAATTAAATGTATAACCTCGTTATTGCTGGTAATATCCAAATGTAGGCCTACTACTTTTTAATCTGATTTGCGTAGTCGGTGTCAGGTTGCACCAAAAAAGTTCAAGTCGATTTGGTGGTCCGAGGAAACCACCATTTTAAATTTTCAAAATGTTCATTTAAAAGAGGTTCTTGCTCATAATTTTGAATTCCATTTTATGCATTTAAAAAATTCTATTTCAATCCAAACTTATTGGATTTCAAGATGATCCACGCGAAAAAATACTGTTGTGTAATGTAGATGAAGGCCTTTTAGTAGAGCAGTTAGTGACATGAGGTGTGCATTTTCATACCAAAGCATGAAACTTGTCACAAATTATCTTTAATATGTGTAGATTCAAAATAGATGTGGTGCCAAAAGTTCCAATGTCCGCTATGGCCGCCATATTGAATTCAAAATG
>JAOTQE010035841.1:0-10149 GCA_025631205.1 Nesometra sesokonis
GGTGCACTTTTAGCGGCCCAAAATTGTGCGAAAAAATATATTTTTGGCTTTCAAAAGGGGGGGGGGGGCGGCGGGGCAGGTCCGTCGGGCCCCCTTGGATCTGCGTCTGGCCTACACTACAAAGCAGGTTTGTCCCCGACGAAACCTTCAATTCCCGCCCCGTAGCGCCGACACTGCTTTTAGCCCGTTTTCGTATGAGGCCCCCGTCCCTTTACATCATCCTCCAAGCCCCCGACGAAACCATAATTTCCTCCCCGGCGGGGGTCAAAGGTCCCCTGACCCCTAGTACCGCCCCTTCCCCCCATCATAGCGCCGCCAATGCCACCAAATGGACCCACACTGAAAATAAGTCCAATTTAACAACACTAATTTAATTCATTTTTATTTTGATTGCCTTTTTATTGTGTGATTATGGATGAGTTGACTTGTGCAGGTGACGAGTTGACTTGGTGACGAGTTGACTGGGTGACGAGTTGACTTGGGGACGAGTTGACTTGGTGAACGAGTTGACTTGAGGACGAGTTGGTGTGGCCGAGTTGACTTGGTGACGAGTTGATTTGGTGACGAGTAAAGTTGGTTTGGTGACGAGTTGACCTGCACCCATCCACCCAGGCTAAAAAGATTGGCCTAAACTTTAGGCTAAAAGCCTAGGCCTAGGTAGGCTAGTCGGCTAGTCCTCATTCAGAGACGCCTGGGTATATACATAAATACACTAGGTCTAGGTCCTAATTTAATTAAATTACTAACAATTTTAGGTAAGGCTTGGCAGAATTCTTCCATTGCTCTACCGTTTTTTTTCTCACGAACTGCCTGATTCAGTGAATGTCACAACATAAACACGTGTTATATTCAAAACAAATCAATTGATTCTCGACTACAGAGGGCGTTGTATTTTAAAGCAGTTTTTCGCCAACCAACCCCATTCGCGTCCCGACCGCCGAACCTTCAAAGTACTGTTAGGCCCAGGCTAGGCCTAGGATTTCGTAAATTACCGTGATGGACGTAGCTACACACATTGTGAAGTTTGGAGGTCAAACAAATGGAAGAGACAAATTAATTAGGTAAATAATAGGCAGAGCCGCTAGCCTAGGCCCCCAATAAGTCAGGCCCGGTTTTCCCTGCGACGACGACGGCGCAGGGGCGTAAGTGGGCGTGTCCACCTTACCACGGCAATCAAGTTTATACCTAGGCTGTGCCCTAGGCCTACAGAACTTTTGTATACGTAAGCTTACTAATGGGATTCCCGGCGCTAATGGGCTTTCGTACACCAACATTAAACCTTAGGGTTAGCGTATTTAAGGTTGGCGTATGAAAGCACATTAGCGCAAGGATTCCCTACCACGGCATTTCTCTGCACCAGGTGGAAACATAGATAGGCCTATGGATAAATCAATCAGTCAAAAATATAATATTGGGCTTGTTTCCGCAGGAAAAGATTGTCAATAATTATATGATAAAACTGCTGCAAAAACAGGTGTTTAACCAGTCCTGGTTTATATTCTGACGTAATAAAATTATCTGATTCTAAACCTATAATTGACCGAAATTCGATAAATGTTTACCTTTGACATGGGTCAACCTGTTGTTTTTTGCTGTGATTTCACCGTAGTGTAATCACGGTGCTACGTAAGGAAAAGGGAAATCACTGGAAGTTAGTGGACTCAAAATGCATTATGCTGTATTGAGTTTGCGCAGTTCGTTTTTAAAATTTATTTGATTAGATAATATGTTATCGGATAATCTGAAAATCCTGCAGAAACACAACTTTTTTTATAGTATACTCTACAGGTATTGTTTTACAATGGAATACAATGCCACTCTTGGGCTTTGTTCTTTCACTTATTCTTTATAAAGGCGAATAAATCTTTTTTTTTTTAGTTCGCACGGCAAATTACCTCTATTGTTATAAATGTATTCATTTGCATTGGAATCCACCTGGTGGATGAGTAAATACACTAGTCCCCATCATAAATATTTCATAATTATTTATTCACACTTTGTAGGGCTGAAGCCTTAATATTTATGTTTTTAAGAAAACCATTTTTTTATGTGTGTAAAATTTAGGACTGTTCAGTATTCAAGCAAACTTGTTTGGTGGGGTCTGGAGAAAAGCAGTGGGACACAGGACACAATTACTAGGCTAAAAAACCTAGAAAAAGCCTTAAGTACTTCAAGAAAATGTAAGTTTATTTTAGAAAGTATAATACATACTCCAAGCAATTAGATACACACCATGGTGTCAGGATTCAATATTTTGACATAAATTATGTCATCATCAAATCCAATTTCAAATGATGACGTAATTTATGTTGAAGTATTGAATCCTGTCGTGATGGCATGTATCTCATTGCTTGGGGTATGTATTATACTTTCTTACTTGAAGGTGATTAGCGGACCTTCATTCTTATTCCTCAAACACGATGCTCTGACAGAAATATGGAATTATGAATGATGAGCTGACAATATTTTGGGAGGAAACATTACCACACCAAGCTCTCTATATACTTACGTTATGCCCTAGACCACAGTTAATGGGATTATTGTGATGTTTCACATCTTCCTTAAACATTTCATAGTCTTTATTGGTCAGAAGGCTATTATTGTTCAAATGTCCTTCAATTGTCTCCAAGTTAATGAGGTGCTAATAGTACAAAACCGCTCATAGAGCAATTCTATAAGTTTATCAAGGGTGGGTAAGGCTAATGAATTCAATTAACTAAAAATATTTGCATTTTGCATACCTTCCAACCCTAACAATGATAATGATAATGAAATTTAGTGAGTGCATATCTCCACTAAAGTGCTCAAGGCGCTTGTGAAACCGTGACAAAGCTTATCCTTTAAATCTAAGGCAACCAGAAATGATCATAACCCACATCACTGATTGAAGTGAGACACTATTGCTTTTAATGCACATTGAGAGATGTACCAAGGCATATTTCCACTCACATGTTGGGAGTTGTAATAGGACAATCCTGTTTATAAATTATGACAGGAATTGGCATTTAATTTGTGAGTCATGCTGTAAATTGGATTTGTAAATGCTGTATGAAATTCAGCGTATAAAGGAGTCTCGTATAACCCTATTGTTAAGTAATCGCCACATATCAGTGTGTGTATTGCTAAACAAGAGCGATCGCTCACCAGGTCCGCGCTTCCACTACGATTTCGGAGATTAAAAGCATTCTTCCATTATCAATTACTCGAGCACTAGTAGGCCAGGTCGCATGGATTTAACTAAGGTTAAAAAAATAGCCAGACACTACTGTTTTGGGACTCGAACCCATTGACAATCGCTTTTTTAGAACGCTCATGTTATACAATGTCTTAACCAATCGAGCTACTCATGCGCTTGTTGAAATTAGCCTTATTTTACACTACTTGGTGAAATGCGTTTTTGGTTTTCTGGATCTAGGGGACATCCTGGGGTGTAACATAAAAAATGGGTGATGAATGTTCGTTAAAAATGGGGTCTAATTTATGTGTACAACATTTTAACTATGCCTGTTTAAAACTGGCGATGCTGGACACTCTTAAAGTTATGGTTCTAAGGCCCGCTTTGCGCGGACTAACAATAGAGTTGTCACTCTGAAGATGACATCTGTGAAATGGACATCGAAACTGTCAGCAAGATTATTAATTATATGGATTGCCAATTTGAAACATAAAATTTTAATCTACAACCCAGATGGGGTAAGTCATGGCAAAACCACCAGGTTGTTGCTCAGAAAGTTATTGAGAAATAAAGCAAACAAACAACAGGAAATATAAACAAATACAATAGAAGTTTTTGTCTATTTTGTTCCATAACTTTGATTGTAAATGTCCGATTTTGGTAATTGACTCCCCATTTTAAAGCCTACAATAAGTGTAATAGGATTACAATATTAACCCTATTTTTTAAATTTTGTGACAACATGGTGGTTTTGCCATGCCATGCCTCAAATAAATATTTTCAATCAAATTCATTGATGATGATTCAAACAATGATTTTACCACCCACCCTTGAATTTTTCTAACTACATCCTATACCATCCAATGTGTCTTTAAATTAATTCTAAACAATGCCATGTTGAGATTTAAAAATGTTTATTTATTTTAGCAATTTGCAGTGTATAGTACAGGAGAGTCCAGATAGCATTTAGCTAATTTCCAAGGCCTTCCAAGACCAACATTAAGATTACATATGACATGACATGATATAATTCTATGAGAAAATAGATCAAATTACTTTTTTAAATTGGTAAACTGAGTTATATACATGTATATTATATATACATCAATCTGTCCCGAAAAATGTATTTGAATAGAAATTATTTGACAAATCTGAGTTTGCTGTACTTGTTTTGAACCCTTTCTTGACATTAGCTAAATAGTTTATCATTAATCCAAGTGGTGATAATTAAATATGACCCATTTCTAAAATCTTGATTATAAGCTATTGACATAAAAGCCTCTTTAAAACTATCTGTTGATACAGAATTAATAAATTACAAATTGATATCAGAACTATCTCCACCAGGTCCCATTCAACCCTATTGGTGATAACCATTTCTAATGCATGTAACGCTGATATTAGCTATTGAATCACAAAGTAAATATTTAGAAATAGTAAATATTTAAGAGGTAAAGGTCTTGATTGAACTGAATATTGCTTCATCATGTATAAAAGTTTAGTAGAATTTGGCAACATGTTGTTAATGAACCACAGTATTGTGCCTGCATATTTTTTCACCAAATGTTCCTTTAGGCAAAGGTCAAAGATTTAAATAGTAATCATTGCTATTTTTTTAGGTGGCAGTAATTTCAACCAAAGATAGATTAATACAGTTGCATCTCCAAAATTCAAGGGCAGATTTAGAGGGGTGCTTAACAGACATAAGCAACCACCACCCCCCATCTCCACCCCACCATCTCCAATTGACACCAACATTCAAGTTGCTTTGAAAAAAACAATGTGGCTCCAAAACACAATCCAGGGCATATTAGTAAAAATAACTTTTTTTTTACAATACCTTGTTTTGCAAACTTCTTTTGGACAATCAGCTAAAACATGGGCAGAATTAAAATAAAATTGAAGGATAGCATAAAAAAAAGATTTAAATAAACATATAATAAATAATGATTATTAACGAAACACCAAAAATAAAATGTTATTTATGTTTCAAGTCCAAATTTTCTGCATCAGAGTATTTGCAAAACAAGGTATAACAAAATCTTGCCTTAAAATTATGTTCGGTAACTCACTGTCACCTAACTATCCACCCCTGTTCAGACATTCTATCTTGTCCAGTTTTCCATGCAGTTCAGCTTAGAGAGTCTTTATGATCTTTAACTAATTTCTGTAATTTGTTTCAGTGTTACGATTTGGTAAGAGCTTCGACATGCTCCACGCTGCATTAAAAACAATACACCATCCTGACGTGTTTATACGAGTAACTGTGACGATGTCAAAAATCAACCAAGCTTTCTACCTCCTTTTCGACCACCTGTTGTGGGCTGATAGAGTCGGCGTTCACAAAACTGATAGGGCTTATTACAGCAAGATTTCAGCAAAGTTCTGGTTGGCAACAATCATACTAAATCTTTCAAGAGACTTCTATGAACTCGCGATCTTGCTCGGAAAGACCGCTTCAGATCACGAAAAACAAAAGAAGGTGGAAAATAGTCTAAGGGTGAAGAACGGTGTAAGGTCTCCCATTGGGGCGATATCTGAAGTTCCACGTGAAGCATTTGTTATTTTAAGAAAATGTTTGAGGGAAAATGTGCAAGTAACTTTAGATTTAGTAAAGAATTTATCAGATCTATTCCTTCCAACTTCTACCTTAGGCTATCTAAATCTATCGCCAGGGATGCAAGGTTTATTTGGGGTCATTGGGTCATTGGTAGGGGTGCTTACTGTGTGGGATTCAAGTTACAAACTTATACCTTCGTGAATATGGGGATAGAATTTTACAAAAATATAAAGATGTTTTGTCACTCGAAAATTGACTATAGGTTTTGAAAATAACTTGCTAATTTTGAAAAAACTATATAAGATATGACACTAGAAATTAGGGGAAAACTATCCAAATATTGCAACTTTATATGATCAAAATAAGCAAAAGACATCAAAAAGACTGGAGCCTCTATAATTTTTATCATTCATCATTGTAATAATCTTATTAAACAAGTTTTAAATACACTAATTTCTATTCTCAACATACTTTAATATTAGCAAGTTTTTGGTCATTTTCAGGTGACAATACATATATTTTTAAAGCCAGCTCCTAAGAATAATGCATTTAATTTAACAACTTAATAAAATAGTAATTACTTTGCTGTCAACTTTCAAAAACTGACCACTATTTCTCCATTTTGTTCGGTTTTCTGGGCAGTCTGGTTTAGGGAGTGTAGAGTATACCTTTTTAGATTTGATTGTTAGACTTCAAAATGTGGTACAGTTTAAAGGGGGTTGACAGTACTGTACAGTATTGACAAATTTAGTTCTGTCATAATTTGCATTACTGTATTAATTCAACTCAATACTAAATGATTGGAAGCTATAAAACTAATAAATTTGAATAAGATATATTCAATAAAATTAATAATTTATTTCACTTCTAATAAAATTCTTTACAATTCATAACATATTTAATTAATTTTGTTGTATTTCACTCAAGCAGATAATAATTTACTCACAGATATCAGGGAACTATAAAAAAAAGTCATCTGTATATTGTATTATGAAAAGTATCTCGATTGGATTTAGAATTTTTAAAGATGTAATTCATTTTATAACAAAATTGTACAGTATCTGAAATTCAGCATCTTTGGCTACAATAGATATAATTTTTGTAGTCTGTATTCTATGCATTTTGAAAAATTAGATACCGAAGAATGAAGACACAACTGCTCAATTAAAATAACTTCTAATAAATTAACACTTTCAAAATAGCTACAGTACCGGTAACTTTTCTTTGAATATAGTCAATAGAGACTGAAAAAGTACTGAATAATGCGTCACTGGTATTATCTAATCTTCTCCATCCTGTTAGAATGCAGTTGGCTTACTCTAATCCTCTACAGAGGTCATCCTTAGTATTATTTCATTGGCCAATTCTTCAGTTTTTTACTGGTCGCAGTCAAATTCACCCTTATTTTCTTGCTCATACCGCTCCAACTTGCACACAGCCGGCATCTAGTCTTCTCATTCCTTTTAGCATGCAGGTGGCTTTATGCTAATCCCCTACATATGCATATCTGCCCACTTTTGTACTGTCATGAGCGGTAGGCCGCCTTGCCACCCCCTGGCCAAATTTGGTAAAATTGACTGCTTTTACTACCAATTCGGTACATATTTTGAGGTTTTGTTTAAATTTTAAACCTGTTGTATTTTCAGTACAATTTTTCAAAGTGGTAGGATTTGCATTCAAAAGCGGCAGGCGGTAGGAAGGTCGAAAAAGCGGTAGCCTACCGCCTAAATTGTTAGGGTTGGCGGGTATGCATAGGTCATCCTTATGTAGTTTTGCTTTATTGGTCTGCAGTCAAATTTCACTACCCTTATTTTCTTGCTCATACCGCTCCAACTCGCACACAGTCAACATACTGTAAATTAAAACAGTTTTGCTGTCGCCGTGCTAGAGATCGGAGTTACTACAAATAACTAGTGTAATTCATTGTTCTTTCTTTAATTTACCATTTTCTTTGTCAAACTATGGACCAGTTCTGGGAAATTTGATTGGTCTGACATGAATTCCACTGACAATTGTACTGGTGCTTTAATCAAATATGCAGGTTTACCTAAAGCTAGATGTTGAAAAGATAAACTTGAGAGTTTTCTATGGTTGTCGATTCTCTTAAGTTTGTGGTGATTGGTTCCACAAACCAATCACATTTATCACCAAAGACATGTCTTTTAAGGTGGTCTTCAGTCCTGATGGGATCCTTACCAGGTCTAACAACGTTTCCACTGCATCTATGAACTTTAATAAATTTTCTAGGGTGCTCTGTCATTTATACAATTTGAAAGAATCAAGATTTTGTATTTTAATTATGCAAAGAGTAAATCATGTTTTTTTGATAAACATTTTAATGGAATAGAATTTCAGTAGAATGAAATATTTTTTAATATTTTATAAATTTATTATTTTAAATTTTATATTATTTCAACTCTAATTATAATAAGCATTAATTTTCACTCCAGTATAGTGCAGTGTTTGCTACTTACCTAAATACTATACAGAAATAGGTCAGACAGGTTTTGGTAGTTCCACTACCTTTTTCAGTGAACAAAATAAAATGTATTGCTTACCTGCACACTTTACACAGGTGGAAAACAAAATTAAATTGTAAAACAAGTAAACTATTATTTTATGCCTAGTTAATTGCTACAATTTATTTTAGTTGCTACAATTTATTTCTGTTGTCATGTACAGTATATCGGTGTTTAAGTAAGCATTGTTATTTTTTACTGAAAAAGATAGTTTTACATACAACCGCAAAATGCTGGATTATTCTGTATTTTGTAAGTAACAGACACTACAATTGGAAGTTTTAATTGTTTTCATTTTACAGTCTATGTATTCATTTTAATTACCAATTGTTTTTATAAAATGTAAATGGACATATATTTCAATGTTTAGGTACAGTGAATACTATTAGATTACAGAATGAGATTTGTAACTATATTTAATGTTTTAATTACCTATGACTAATTTATTCATAATTTAAAACCTTTGGATTAAAATTATACTTATACATCAATTTCAATTTGTTGTCTTGGTGTTTCCTATTTTCATTAGGTGTACATCCCCATTAGAAAGTTTTCTCAAGTCTTATCACAAGGTATAATTGGATTAGCTTCCACTTGACTGCTTAGCTGTACAGTATATTCCTATCCTTTTTAAACATTTAACGTGATAAGCCACTGAGATGGTTAATTCAAAATCACCCTACATTTCTTTGAAAATGTAGGGTAAAATTGATCAAACTCATTAATGGGAATGTACACGTAATGTGCTGTGCTTTTTGGTGCTTTTTTTTTCAATATTTTACATTTTGGTTATCTGTGGAGTATCAAACTATTGTACAGGATGATGCTAGCAAAGCCAATTCATATTGAATTAATAGGGTTGTTAGGACGGTTGAGAAGATGGTAGGTGGGTGCCAGATGTTTGTTAGTCAGGTTATTATCATGACAAAATATCAAGAATGTTCCATTTTATTTACTGGATTAATTTATCCTTGTTCACTGATTGGTTAAAAGCGCGTCACATGGTCAAACAATCCAACCACCAAAGTACTATTTACGGGTCCGTAAATAGTAAAAGACTATTTACAGATTCTGTCACAATTTCAACAGCATATGGCACTATCTCATGTGACCTGGCGCTGGTACCGGTTGCGACCGCAGTGTTCAGAATCAATGAACAAGAATGTTTGAATCCAGTATATAAAAAAAATATATACTGAGATGAAAGACTCAGGATTAATACTATGCATCCCTCAGTGACTACAAAAGTACTATTTGCTTCGGAGCTGCCACCCCTCAGCAAATAGTAATTTTGTAGTCACTTTGGGACCCATAGTTTTAACCAGAACCTTTCATCTCAGTATATATTTGTATACTATTTTAGAAGATATAACCACCCACTTCACTAAAATGTTATCATATTGTATGCAGCGGCCGTTTCCGAACACTGACCTCTCGCACTAGCTGCTATCCTCTCTCCTGTCTACCACAGGCTATAAACCATTTTAACAGTAATTTTAAACGTAGCTAATATTCTATTCACACTAGCGTCGTATTTATTGCATCGCGATTGGTTGTGATGTAATCGGTGGTAATCCAATTAATGATCGCAACCAATACCAAATTTATAACGCATTCATAGACACACTTTACTTTGTAACAGTACATTACATAATGTGCCATTCAGTGCCTGAGGAATTTTTTGCGATCGGATTCCGTGGTAATCGGGAATAAAAATTGTAACAACCGATCACAACCAGTAACAATTGCGATATCGATTACAATCGATTACTATTTGTGAGGATTCACACGATTTTATTTTGTGATTGGGTAAAAGCCATTTAAAACTTATACCCCATTTAGGCTAGCATCGCATTGAGATCGGTTGTAGCAATGAGATGCTAGCCTAAATGGGG
>JAOTQE010035874.1:0-10148 GCA_025631205.1 Nesometra sesokonis
ATAATCCGATAAAATTAACAAAAAAAAAAACTATCAAAAAAACATATATTGAGATGGGTAGTAAAGATATTTTAATTCTTATGATAATATTAAACTTAGAAAATTTAAAATTGATAAAATGTTAATGCAAATTTAGATTGGCATTATGATAAAATTGTTTAAAAAATATTTATTAAAATCATAGAGGCCTTGTGGAAAATACAATTAAAACTGTTTGGAATTGGTTAAAACAAGTTATTTTTTGTTTTTATTGTTAAATAAAACAATCTTAAAGTATATTTAAATAGGAAAACATCTGTAACATTATTGGAAAGGGCGTTTTAAAATAATATTAAAAATTATATGCATGCCATATTGTCTTTAAAATAGTATTGCTGCCTATTCTTTCTTTCTTTACAGATATCATTCCATACTGTCGGCCAATCATACAAAATTTCCCATTGTACTATTATCTATTTTAAAATATAAATTGCTTTGTGTAGATAAAATTAAA
The DNA here is from genome assembly GCA_025631205.1 of Nesometra sesokonis. Classification (NCBI taxonomy): domain Eukaryota; kingdom Metazoa; phylum Echinodermata; class Crinoidea; order Comatulida; family Antedonidae; genus Nesometra; species Nesometra sesokonis. The sequence goes on from JAOTQE010035874.1 coordinate 494, forward strand.
TATTATAAAAATAAATTAAAAGCTAAAGGTAGATTAGTTTGTATTGTTACCAAAGTCCATCAGACTAGAATTGTATAATTACAGGTGTTTCAAATTATGATTACAAAAAAACATGATAAACCAAAAATTAATTAAAAAATTATTTCTTTATATAGTATATACAAAATAAATATGAAATGAATGTTGTTTTTTTCATCATTTTCATCACTTGTCAAGCAAAAAAAAAACCACACAAAACAAACATTATTTCGCCAAACTTGGGAGGCTTTATTGGTTTTCAGTTGTATTCCAGGGTTATTTATGCCATTTGTATATCCAGTTGTTTTTGCATGTGCTGGTGGAAGCAGATCTTTTTTCATTGGTGGGAGGGGGGAGCAGTGCCGGATTTAAGGGGGATTAACACTAACAGGCTTAACCTCCCCCCCCCCCCTAAAATTGACCCGAAAAATTTGTTGGGTCTAAATAACGGTGATGAACCAACCTAAAAATAGATGCACAGCGGCTGTATGTGGGGACTCCTAAAGGATAAGCCGGACCTGTTAATCCAAAACAGGTTTAAGTAGGTTTTTTTTGCTTGTAAAAACAAAATTGGGTTTAATCCCCCCTAAATCATAAACCTGGATCCGCTACAAGGGGTCTGTGTACGGCGCCACCCTCCTAAAGAGTCTTAATAAATGAAATTTAAGTACACTATTTTCAGTTAATGTGTGGTAAATATAAAGTGCACATTGTGTCTATAGCATAATTTGACATTCCGAAATGCATGTATGTACATGATCAGCTTTAATATCAGTGTAAGGCCCCATAAAAAAAACTATGTTCACTTTAAATGCTTTTGATTTTCTTAACATAAATTAATTTGAACCATTCTCGAGCTCACAAAGATGTACATAGCTAAGAATAGGCCTACAATGATACAATACTCACTGTAAGCTCGTGCTTGGTATGGGTGTCGTATTTGCGCGAATCTATAAAAAAAATGATTGGTCGGTTAAAAAAAAACCTACAACCCTCATCAGTTTTTATGCTTTGGTAGGGCGATAAATTAATAATTATTTTTATGGGCCGAATAATAATTACAAGTTGTCTTACTCCAATGAAAAAAAAATGTACAAATGAATTTAACAATTCAAATAATTAATATTGTGTTTTATAAAAAAATAATTTTAGATTGCATATAATACCATTGTGTTTTATTAAATCACACAAATAATAAAGTTTGTGTTATTTAACAAAACAAATTTCAATAAAAAAAAATTGTAAATAAATTAAAATCCATATAAAAGTAATCAATGTTCTTTTCTATTTAAAATTAATTTTGAATGCATAAAATATAGTGCCAAAATAAAATTTTGGGAGTCGCACGCCCTTTAGGCGACAGTGGGTTTCCCGCTCTTTCTGCATGCCAAATGAATAAAATAAAAAATAAAAAGGTAGTGATAAAGTCCAATTTGTGTTTTAAAAGCCATTTGAATGAGATAAAAGTGTACAAATTAATACAAATTAATAATCCACAAATGTTCTAGTAATTATTCAACTGTCTAGACATGTAGACAATAATAAGATAAAGTTTATTGTCAAGACGACAGACAAAAGCAAAATTTTATATACAGTAGTTGAACCTCCGGCGGACACCTCTTGTACTGCAGACCTCGCACAAAAACCACTAATTTAACAGTCTGTTTTTTCCCTAAATGGACACCTCCCGTAAGTGGCCGTTAACAATTTATGATTTGGACTTTTTTTGTATGATAATTTACCTCTCATAAGCGGTCACTCCTGATATTTCATAATATTCTGGACAACACATACAAATTTATGTATAAATAAAATAAAATGTAATGGCCGAAAACCATATTAGGAAATAATAAATAAAATCTAATAAAATAAGTAGCAGAGCCAAAACTTATCCATAGAAATTTTAATCTCAGAGTTGCCTTTAAGTCATAGAAAAGAACTAGAATGACCAGGATAGGTTCGAACCAATAACCTTTGGACTGCAAGGCAAGCATGTTATCTACCAAGCAATTGGTTCCATTTATTTTGTTATTTTCAAGTTGAAACTACAGCTGTTTTTTATATGCCTTTTTGTTTGACTTTGGTGTGAGGCATGTCTACATTTCCTAAATACATCATCTTGTCATTAGCAGTCTTTTTCTCGTGTTTTTCCAAAACCAACTGTGATTCAAATCCCATTAATTTAATTTAATAATAATTACAACCTATTCGCTTCAGAAATTGGTTTCTACATCTGTAAAAATGTGAATTGCATCTACAAAACATTACCTTCTTTTAATTTTTAAATATAATCCTATAATTTAACAATGATTTTATTACTATCTTCAATACATCTGTAATGATACCGTATCATTGTATGATACAATGTGTCTAGGAAAAAAACCCATTTTTTATTAAAAAGTTACTATAGAATAAAAGTGACCCTCATCCTTTTAACATAATTTAACATAATTAACATAATTAACATAATTAACATAATTAACATAATTAACATAATAACATAATTTAAAAAAAATGTAATGCAATAATCTTAGTTGACTAATGTACTCTCATTTTAAAATATGTCTATGTTATATGTATATATCAGTATGTATTTATGATTTATGTAGGAATGCCGCAATATATCTGTCTATTTTATTGTATCACGGAATGGAAATATCTTGTTAAAATCTATTTTAAAATTAATTTTAAATGTACATAAGAAATATGCTAAAAAAAACCAAAATATATAATAAATAAGTCAATGCGATGTAATTATATATGTATATGGAGAAATAAAAGTGGAACGATCCCACAAAAGACAAAAAAAAAACATTATCTTCTCAAATGAAGGAATAACGAAATAGATGAAAAAAAAATCATTAATCTTTTACTTTTTCAATCAGAATATGTGTCAGAGCCAAGGCAAAGAAGCATAAGTCGCAAAGTCAGTTTTTCACAATAGGAAGAAACAAGAAAATGGTCAAATTTTACAATATTTTGTTTATCTCAAACTTATATTTTAAACATTTATCTTCTCAAATAAAGGAATAACGAAATGAATGAAAAAAATAAATTATACAATCCTTTACTTTTTCAATCAGAATACTTGGCCCTGATAGCCTCCTTCAGCAACCAGGATAACACAAATTTATAGGCAATAACGTTTTTTTTTTGCTTTGTTCTAATCGGGTTACGCACCCTCTTTCCCTCCCCGTCCCCAATCCAAGAACGTTCTGCTGCCACTGATCACAGTATGTTTATGAAGTGAACTACACACTTCACTTGAATATGTAAAATCACAGTACAGCTGACCTTCTAATTAACAAACTTCTCATTTACAAACCTTCTATTTTAAAAACACTATTCAGTCAATGATGTCATTAAAATAATGGCTAATGATGTAATTATCCAATAATTTGTCAATGATATTTCTTTTTTCATATTTTCCTCTTCTAGTTCATTTAAACATGTTTTAACTGGCCCTGGTATAAACCAATATGACTTCAATATATGAAATCATAGCAAATCTTTGTAATGGGCTTATACCACACTGTCCCAAGCCCAACAAAACAAGCTGCAGTAAAAAAATTACTTCTGTCCAACTCTAAATTACAATTAAAACAAAATTTGTTCAAAATATTACAAATTTGATATTTTGAGTATAATTCCTTGAATCACATTGAATATCTAATTAGTTATATAACAAAAGCACCTGTCAATGCCAAATATTAAAAACAAAAATCCATGGTATGGTTGAGATACGCATAATCAAGAAACTAGGTAAAGTACGCGCTCATTTCCCCAGGAAATGTACAAATATGCTTGGAAAAGGACAATGGTGAAGTAGAATGATGGGTCATATTATTAATTCAGTAAATATGCTTCAACTATCTAATATGAAAGTAACAAATGACATTGTGTGATTGTCTTAGAATGGGTCAGGTTTCTGGAGTAGCTTAGAAGGTCATCTAAGAGAATTTGACACTTGCATTATCGAGATGATTTTAATAATTTGTGAGGTCTCACCACAAAGTGAGTCTCGTGGTAATGGGAAGGAAAGTTGAGGAGAGGAGAGATGAGGAGAGATTAATAAGAGAAGAGAGCAGAGGGAAGAATTATGGAATTAGAAAATTACTTTAAGAAAAAGTTACAAAATGTTTTGTTACACCAAAATTTGAGAAAAAAAAGAGGAATGAATAATACTTCCTAGATTTATTCACCAAATTAGCACATACAGTTGCTTCGAGGTAAAGGAAAGGTGGAGAAGAAGGAGACATGAAGTGAGATGGGGAGGGATGGGGAACAATTATGGAATTAGAAAATGTTATTTTAACAAAAAGTTATAAAATGTTTTATCAAACCAAAATTTGAGTAAAACAACAGAATGGGAACGAATAATACTTTCTAGAGTTATTCACCAAATTAGCATCTACATTTGTTTTGAGGGGAAGGAAAGGTGAGGAGAAGGAAAGGTGAGGGGACAAGAAGAGATGAGGTGAGATAAATAAGAGAGGGAGAGAAGTTTTTCTGGGGATGGGGCAGAATTATGGAACTGGAAAATATAATTTGAACAAAAGGTTATAAAATGTTTTGTTACACCAAATTTAAGCAAAACAATAGAATGGAAACAAATAATACTTTCTAGAGTTATGATTAATCAAATTCACCACATTAACAAGTACATTCGTTATAATCAATTAACATCCTCCTGACTACCTGATCAATGCCAAACCCAAGTAACAAGTTGTTAACAAACCCAGGAACACCTCTCCTTCTGTTAAAATATAGTATAGTACAGTACAGTACAGTACAGTTCAGTACAGTACAGTATAGTTAAATTAAACTTGCCCAACTCGTCAGGGGACATGTGCCCCCTGTCGGGGGCATTGCCCTGTTGTCGGGGAATTCCTGGCGCTGCTACTGCTTGGCCGACAAGTAGAAGATTGCCATCGTGTCTGGCAACCACACACACAGGGAGTTACGGTTTAGTCGTGTGATCGTCACACAACGCAGTGAGTGTCCGGCTTAAGTTTACAGGTTTATAAACCCAACACCAACCTAGATAATCAATTTTACAATCATTGTAATGAAGTGTGCTTTGGAGTTAGAATAGAAAGTATAGTTCCTCAAATAATCTTAAGCCTGTTTTTCTGTCGATCGTTATTCCAAAATCGCCGTTTTGAAACGGCGTTTTGAATCGTTGTAAAAAAGTTAAAAAATTTACGATAAAATTCAAATTTTATTTCCGTTATTTACTACGCTGTGCGCAACGAAATTTGTAAATCTTCGCGATGAATTAAAATCCCAATAAAACAAATTAAACGAACTTTTCAACTGCAATTTTTATATATTAGTTAGATAATTGAATATTTCATGTTCTGAAGCAACTTACAACTCCCGAAAATATAATAAATAAACAAAATGTGTTATTTATTTCTTGGCCCAAAACATGTAAATTCTTGCCGCAGGCAATGTTGCCTTGCGAGCACCCAAATTTAACGATCCAAATCGTCAAAGTTGAACTCGGTTTAACTTTGACGATCCAAATTGAAGGTGACCCCCTTTCCTGTCGATCATTGTAAAAATCGTCATTTTTCAACATAACGATCGAAAACGCCGATTCAAATCGCCGTTTTTGGTATTAACGATCAACAGGAAAACAGGCTTTAGAATTTTTGGCTATTAGACTACCACCAATTTGAGTATAAAGTCTGAAAAACAACTGCCAGTGCTTCTAGTGTACCATTGCATATTTCTATAGATCTTGTACCTACAAGAAAGAGCGACCGCTCAGCAGGTCCACCACTTTCACTGCGATTTTTAAGTGTAAAGCAGTCTTCCATTAATTACTGCACCACTAGTGGGATACATCACATTAAAAATGTAAACAGTTGTAGTTTTGACAAGGCATTTTGGAAGAGAAAATTAGCCCAAAATACTATTTCAATTATTTAGAATGTCCATACGGACAAATTAATTTTTGTCTAAACTTGGATAGGAATAAGATTTAAAAAAAAATCAATTATAGGGTTGGCCTCAGCAGGAATCGAACTCATGACCTTTGCTTTATTAGAACAGTCGTTTGAAATGATTATATTGTTATAATCGACTGCACCACTTAGCGTGTGATAACTCCTGTTGTATTTTAGAGTTCTTGGTATTATTTACTGTTCCCCGGTGAAACATGTTTTTTTTTGTTTTGTGGGTCTAGGGACACCCTGAGGTGTAACTTAAAAAAAGGGTGATGAATGTTTGTTGGGAATGGGGTCTAACTTATGTGTACAAAATTTCAAGCACGTCCGTTCAAAACTGACAACGCTGGATGCTTTTAAAGTTATGGTCGCAAAAACAACAAGAAATGAGTTAGCCCCAAGGTCCACTTCGCGTGGACCTAACAACTACCAATGATTTTAGTGTACCATTTTATTTTTATTTAATTTGTTGAACTGTTAAAATATTTCCGAAAGGTCCATTAATCAACTTCAAGTAAGAAAGTATAATGCATACTCAAAGCAATGAGATACACACCATCGTGACAGGATTCAATATTATGACATAAGTTGTAAGTTGTGAGTTGTATGGCCGAGCGGTTAAAGCAGGGAAACCGTGAACCATGCATAAATAACAGCACGAGTTCAAGGCCCGCTCGCACCATGGTTCTGGTGGTGGAACAAGTCTACTCAGATAAGGAGTATAAACCATAGGCCCAGTGTACAAAAAAACGGCTCTTGTGCACTATAAAGAACCCAGTACATCTTTCAAGACGAGTAGGGGGTTACCCCGGTGTACTGGTCCATACACAAGCCCTGCCGTGGACAGGAGGATGTGCGCTAATATAGTAGCTGCATAGGACATGACGTGACCCTTAGATATTGACTGTGAAACATCTAGTCCACTGCACCTGATATTGATATTTTGAATTGAATTGGCGCAATATAAATGTCTAAATATTATTAAATTATGTCATCATCATCAGGAAGTTGCTGATGATGACATAACGATGACGTGTATTTCATTGCTTGGAGTTTGCATTATACTTTCTTAGTTAAAGTATTTGGTTTCTAGTTTGAGAACACATTGCCAATCTTCTTGTGTTTTGGCTGCAAGGTCGAAACACTAGGTAACAGCACACCATATTTTGGATGAGATGTTAAGCAGTTTGTCCCATGTGCAACTTGGTCCCCATGCCTGTTAAAAATGTACACCTTTGGATGAGATGTTAAACAGTTTGTCCCATATGCAACATGGTCCCAGTGCCTGTTAAAATGCAGTACACCTTTGGATGAGATGTTAAGCAGTTGGTCCCAAGTGCAACATGGCTCCAGTGCATGTTAAAATGCAGCAAACTCTTCAAATAATAGTACAGTAGGGATTGTCACCCAGTGTACTGCCCAACCAACACCATAATGACCTCAATGGAAATAAAGCCTGTTTTCCTGTCGATCGTTATTTCAAAATCGCCGTTTTGAAACGGCATTTTGAATCGTTATAAAAAGTTAAAAAGTTAACGATGAAATTCAAATCACGATGGACCGCTATATTTTCGCTATTTCCTACGCTGTGCGCAACAAAATTCGTAAATATTCGCGATGAATTAAAATCGGAATAAAACGGATTTAACAAACTTTTCAACTACAATTTTTAAATATTAGTTAGATAATTGTATATTTTATGTTCTGAAGCAAGTTACAACTCCCGAAAATTTAATAAATAAACAAATGTGTGATTTATTTCTAGGCCCAAACCATGTAAATTCTTGCCGCGGGCAATCGTTAATCGGTTTAACTTTGACGATCCAAATCATCAAACTTTTTTTAACATCGAAAGTGACCCCCTTTCCTGTCGATCGTTGTAAAAATCGTCATTTATCAAAATTAACGATCGAAAACGCCGATGCAAATCGCCGTTTTCAGGATTAACGATCGACAGGAAAACAGGCTTTAGTCTTTGAACTTAATTGGTTATACTTGGTGTATCACACTGAAGTATCTCTGTTCCTAGTCATAGAAAGTAGAATGCATTTGAAGTATAGTGTAGTAGCCAGTATGAGTGCTCAAGGACCATCAACAATTAAACATTTCACTTACTGTTGCTTGGCACGTCTCAGTGCAGTTGCATAATTTACAGACTGCAACAAGAATATAATTAACACAATACTGTAAAGCCCTGTGTTTTTGCAACCCATTAATTTCTATAACAAAACGTCAATCGCAAAAAAGTTCAAAGGTCGCGAAAATCGCAAAATATTGCAAACAATTTTGTGTGAAATAAAAAAAATAAACATTGAATCAACGGTAAATAATAGCGGCACGTTCTGGATATGTACCAGTCAAAAAAAGAAAATTAAATCAAAAGTAGGGAATAGCGCTGCATTTTGGACATGCATCAAAAAAAAAAAAAACATTAAACTATGTATTCAATGGAAAATAATTGAGTGACGCACCAAAAAATGGCCATTTCAGACTGGGGAAACCCATCTTGAAAACAGAGTTGTTTGGGTAGTAACTACTAACTTTTTACAACCCTGAACCTCAGTGTTCAAATATTAAATAATTTTTGATTGATTGATTGATTGATGACTGCTAAAAATTTTAACTGACTACACTTGATTGCTTTGGCGCTTACCTGATCTAAAAAACTTTTGGGATGAAATGGAGTTGAACAAGTTGTTGGTACCACTCCTGTTAATGATAGGTTGGCAATTGGTGCTAGGCTCATGTCCGCTCCTGCTAATAAACTCTTGAATTCACTTTGTTTTCGTTGAAGGTCACGTAATTTGCGAACTGCTTTCGAATATGTTTCCTTAGGTATCTGCTTTCTGAAATTTATAATTGATTTAAAATTTTAGAGTTTAAATCACAAAAAATATTCTCTGTTAAATTTCTAATATTTGAAATGTATTTTTATTGAAATATTTTAATATCCATGACTTTTCGTGCCACTCTTTTAGGCTGGAACGAACAAGAAGAAGTAGCGATAAGGAACGCTAGTTAGTGGTAGCGTATACATCGAAGAGAAGTGAAGCGAGAAAAAACTTTTTTTTTAACTTTTTTTTATTTCGTGTCACATCCAACAGTAAGTTTACTCGCCACTTACAGGATGAGAACTACGCCATGCTTTCTAAATCAAGTCTCATTATGAGGCTTGGGGAGTGGCATTTTTAAGTAGTGGGAACCAACCTAGCGTTCAGTCAGGTTCGATCCCAGGACCTCGGGATTGGAAGGCAAGCATGCTAACCACCAAGCTACAGTGCCACTTCCAACTTCCAAGAAACGTCAGAAAAATCCAACTTCCAAGAAACGTCAGAAAAATCTGATGAAATCTAAGAAATAATAAATACTGAGTATGCGTTAATAAACGAATGCACATGCTCTGTCAATTATTTTATTATTATTAGCATATACGTCGAAGGGAACGGTAATTCTCTTCAGAATCTTCGAACTAGTGATCCGTCGAAATGGCACAAAGGAATTCAGTTACTAGCAAACAAGCATCGCACCCCACTGAAAGTATCAGTCCCTCACCTACCGAATGGTAAGGATGAAGATATTGCTAATGCTATAAATTTAATGCTATCTTCTACCTCGAAGTCACGACCACCCCTGAAATGTGATGAGTTACCAGCCTATTTACCAGCGAAAGAGCCCTACAAGAT
>JAOTQE010035885.1:0-10146 GCA_025631205.1 Nesometra sesokonis
CATCCATCCATCCATCCATCCATCCATCCATCCATCAATCAATCAATCAATCAATCAATCAATCAATCAATCAATCATCGATTTTGATTTTGACAATAAAAAAAGCTTCTAGCAGTCTCTACATAGGCATTTTGTCTTTTTTTCGGGTCAACTTAGGGCGCGGGGGGGGGGGTGCTTAAGCCTGTTAAGTCCTCCTCACAAAGTCACTGACTAGACCTTGCGTTAAGAAAACTGGTTATAGGCATAATTAAATCATGCGCTTATGATTTGATTTAAAGTGCGGTTTCTGTTGCCTAGCGTAATCGAAAGGTAATGCGTGAAATAGAAGAAAAGAAGTAAAATGGCAAACTTAGTAAGAAATTAAAACTACTCTTTGTATTTTGTATTGAACAAGCATAATCGATTACTGTATCATGAAAATGTTATTTATTATTCTAATGTATCTGTTTGTTATAAATGGCTACATGCAAAGTTTAGCAACAAATAAACATTCACTGACATCATTAATCAGGGGCAGATCCAGGATCGTGTGAAGAGGAGGGGGGGGGGGGGGTGGGACGCAAAATTCCCGGCCTGATGGGCGTGTCCACGATAAAAAAAATGTAAAAAAGCGAGTTGGGTCTACTTTGATTATCCTAAGCAGTAGTTGTATGCAGTTTTCATAAATATTAGGTAGATTTCGCCGCTTAACGTTAACGTTAGCGATAAGCTCCGCACCTTTTGTAAACAAATCGAAATGCACATGCGCTGGACTTACGTGAAACGTAACTAACGTTCTGCCGAGCACGTTAATCTAGAAATTACCGTAGTTGTTAACGCAACTCCTCCCACTTATGAATATATTATGACGTCATCGTGACGTCATCCGTTAAAGTTAAAGTATTTCGGCGTAATATAAGAGGGCGCAGAAAAGTACTGACGATATTAGATGAGACGCGAGCGCGCCTGATGCGCTCCCTCTAAACCCGCCCCTGTTAATCGTAGGTGGACTAGGCCCTACTAAACCACCTTTCCTGAATCCACCACTGCAGTAGACTATCCATTGGTTGAGCAACACTAAATCGTTGTCCCTGTACTGTATTCTTCCTTTATCTCGACTAAACACGCTGAATTAACAGGTTCCTTTACGGTTTGCATTTAGTTAGTTGTTCAATCACATCAAAGCCATCCAGGGTAGTTAATTAAGTCTAACGGTTTAAAGTACAAATGGTGAAAACAACAGGACACTCAACAGTCATGGTACTATTATAAATCTGTCCGTCCCCACGTCAGTACAGTCTGTAGGTTGGTAAAACTGTAAATCAGGCCTATCAGCTGTTGTGCTAGGTCGATACAACAATGGAAATGTTTTTACAAACAGAAATAAAAACAACACAACAAAGTATATAATGTTTTCTTTCTTTTTATTATTTTCGCAATAGCTCATTTTAAATAGACTCTCTTTACAAATATACAAAATTACACAGAAATGTTGACGTATTGCCAAATCGTCATTAAACTCACGAAACAATTTTGACTTTTTAAAGTCCAACAAAACAAAAATAAATTGGTAACATATGACCGTGATATTGCCATAGAAATTAGTTTAGTTCACGGCTGGACACCACCCGAGGTATGATAATTATACCTAATTCAACTCCACCCACAGCTCTAAAAACATCGAAAGTGAATTGTAGTTAATTAGCAGCATAAGTAGCATAGCATTAACTATATGCAACAAAAATAAAATACCAAAAAATACACTGATGTTTTGCGTCCAAGAATATGTCGTAAAACATCACAGTTAAATAATTAAGGCTTATTTTTCTGGCAGTGCAGTGTTTCGCATTGTGGCCACATCATTACGGGTACATCCCCATTTGAAAATTTTGCTATGTCTTATCACAATGGGTAATGGATTAGTTTTCGCTTGATTTCTTAGCTGTGAAGTATATTCCTAAACATTTAATATGGTAATCCAATGATGTGGTTAATTCAAAATTACCCCACATTTCTTTTAAACTAGGGTAAAATTGATCAGACTTACTAATGGGAATGTACACATAACGATTACCAGAATTACCCTCAAGATTTAAACTAGAAATTAAGCATACAACATATACTACATACAATCACGAGATTTTCGAAGGGAAACCCTTTCGAAATAGGCTTAAAAACAGGGAGGTATAAAAAAATTATACCTCCCTGGTATAAATATGGAGTTAACTCCAATGTATAAATAAATATAGATCACTGGCGGCAAGATTGCCATTTAGTAGTCCATCGAGTTTATCTGATTTCACACACGCATCCAGTTTATAAATAGTTCCAATTGATATAACAGTAGACTTTCACCAACATTTATAGTCCATCACTAAAGGTTTCATGACAAAAAAACACTCAAGTTCAAAAATGTTCTGGTTCATGTCTCACTGAAAGTATCAGTCCACATTAAAGAAACAGCTTTCTCTCAGTTCCACCAAAAATAATTGAACATATTGCATAGACGTCTACTCCAGTTTCTTAAAATTTATTTACACGTCTGAGGCCGCCTTTCAATAGTGTTCCAACAGTTTTGTTTTTGTAGGCCAAATATTTTCCTATCCTGATCAACGAATCTCCGCCGACGAACAAACTCTGTTGATGGACGTCTGGAAGTTCGCCTGGATGGAATGTTGTACCTCTCCTCTTGTTTTGGCGTTTCCTCTTCTGTCTCATCTTCCTCCAATGATTCGTTTAGAGACGGCATTCTGCTTGTACGGAGACTTGCAATCTTTTTACCCAAATTGTCCTCATATGATGATAGGGCTTTTACCCATGCGTCTCTTTCTCCTGCAAATTCTACGGAGAAAACCATTGCTTTACCGTCGTCAGCCTTCCTTGGGGAAACAAGGAACTCCTTTTCCCCTGGTAGTGTTGATACGGTACAGCTCCTGAGCCGCATCAATCCGCAGTGTTTACAATGTACCTTGTCTGGATAGAACACAACAAGTGGATCCAGTGTGTTAGCATATACTTTCGCCAGCATACGTTGACGTCTGTGTCCAACGTGGAGATAGAGAGTTCCACTTTTAATCTCAGCTCCAGGTTTTAACACAGCAGATGAAGAAAAAGAATTAGACATGTTGAAGAGAGAAAGTAAATTTTCCTTATTCTTGTTTAAACCGACCATCTTAAGATATCGTCAATTGGAATAATATCAATACGTTTGTCCAGTGAAAAATGTCCTATCTGCTGTCTGTGTTTGTCAAGTAATAACTACTGTTGTTTCGTCAGACGATCGCTTTATATAGCAAGCGAAGTGAATAACAAGCATAGAGTAACCTTATCACGGGTGATGGCTGAGTAAACATGAATGACTCAGAAATGGATTATCGTCATATGACTCGCCACGCGTCCATGAATAACACTCAGTGATTGGCTCATTGAAGCGTCAAGTGTGTTCTCATTGGCTAGTAGAGTATGTGAAGCAGACGATTGGGACGGTGTTTATTGTTTTCTCTGTTCCCTTCTACCAGGTACTACTACAGTAATGTCATTGACTCCTGTTTGGTACAAGGCAGCTTTTTCAGAGTGCATTAACCAGTTGATTATGACATTGTAACGATAAATGAATTAATCATCAGAATACCAATGTACTAATTAAACTAGCCATGTGAAATCCGTTGAAAATGTAACGGGTTATTAAATGAACATTACGTCATAATGGGTGTTCTCCTGTGTTTTATGGGCCACACCCTATTCATATTTACAGCAGTTTAAATTTAGATTATGATAAGTCTATCTTATATGCTTTCTTTATAAAGTTATTATAGGCATATTAATATACATAACATATTTTCTACCAGTGAAAACAGGTATCTGGTATAAATAGAGCTATATAGGAAAGATGCTACCAGACTAAAAACTTGTGAGACTTTTGTATCTCGGGTAAATATGAAAAAAACATTTTTCTGGTTGTCGAATTGTAAACCACACCCACTCTGTCGAGGTAATTTCCCTGGCCCCTCTTTATACCAATTCTTAAGAAAATTCTGGACCCGTATTCAAATTAAAAAATGGCCCGTATCCTTGCAAGCATGACGTCACCAAACTTAGATGCTTGTCTCCCCGGTGTAAGTTCTTTACTGTTTTTTTACTCATGGAAAGATAAAATCTCCACTAACTACAGTGATTTAGTATGAAGTCATGACTCCGAATCAGGGGCGGATCCAGCGGAGCTCGACTGTGGGGCACAATATCAATGTGGACAAACGTGTGTGAGATTAATACAGTAAACTGATGGCAGGCGTAAGTACAGTCCATGGCATGCCTAGACCCGGCAAAATTTTCTCAGATGCTCTCTGATGCAGTTTTAGAGGTCCAAAGTGCGTAAAAATATTATTTTTCCGAGTCAAAAAAGGGGATCGGGTCCCCCTTGGATCCGCGCTTGCCAATGTTCTATAATATATGCTTGTTAAACATGTTTTAACATAGATCACGCAGTGGCTATTTTTATAATAAAAATAATCATGATAATGACAATCATTAGTGTAGGCCTGTAACAGGTGGCAGGTGATGAGAATTGGGCTACCGACTTGACGTACGAAAATAATGACGAATGTTGTACTGAATTATGATAAAATATGAAATAAAGTTTTTAAACAACATGAAATAGGCCTATTATACAATTAAATAGCCTGTTACCAATGACCCAATGAGCCCGGTTAAAAAATCAATGGGCGGGAAAGCCATCAGGTGTGGAATAACATTAGTTAAATAGGACCCATCGAGTATACGTAGGCCTACTTACATATGTTTACTTACGAACGGAGAATTACAATCCTCCATATATCCAGATCAAATCTGGTTCCGATTTTACGAACTTTTCTTTGTAATCAAATTTGACTGGTTGAATTAAAATTTTTCAAATCAGTTTTTAAATTGTTTAGAGAGGGCGCTGTCATAATTTCATTTGATATCACATCGTTATACACAGGTCTTATCCTAGACAAAACTATACTTAATGTTTATAGCAAGGCATGAACATCAATTTGAACGAATGTGCTCCCTTGTATAAATATGAAATGTATACTTATTCTATAATTATTGTAGAAGACAATACTGTATGTTTTTTTTCAAACTTTTAAATTCAAATTCATTCACACTCCCCTAGATAGTGCCAACGTGAGTTTTTTGATACTGTAGCCCTTGCATTAAAATAAATTTGGTCATTGTGCCTCCATTTGCAATAAGGTCATGTAGATCAATAACTACTACTAATACTACTACTACTACTTCCACTACTACCACTACTACTACTACTACTACTACTACTACTACCACCACCACCACCACCACCACCACTAACACTACTACTACTGCTATTAATAACTATAATTAAATAATTAAAATAACAACAATAGTAGCCCTATCGGTATTTAGTTTTATTATGTAAGTGTATTGTTGATTAGGCCTATTAGATTAAAGTAGGCTTACAATTTTAATGTCATGTTTATTGCTTTTAGTTTTAATGAAGTAAATTAATGGATAGAATATATATTGTTTTAGTAAAAATATCGTTATTTCCAGTTTATATCTAATGCAGGGCCGTCGGGCGGGAGGGGGCAAAAACGGTAGGGATGGGGTGCGATGAGTACATACGAACTTCGACCGAAAATAAATAAAGGTCGAATTTTCCCCACCATAAACAAACGAAATCGCTGCACATTGTGGGAAAGCCCATAAAATCCTTCAAAAGTACAAAAACCCTCTTTTGCTTGTCTTGTCGAATTTAAAACTAGACGAAAAATGTGCGGAAAGTACGCCGCTCTTTTAATACTCAATATTCTCAGCTCCCCATTTCAAATTTTGGGTACGGCCCTGTAATGTGAATACTGATGATTATATAGCCTAGGTTAAATGTATTGACTGATTAGACTATTTTGGCACCGCAAGGCAATGTGAACAGTATCGCTAAGTGTGGGGTTGTATGTGTGTGTGTGTGTATGTGTGTGTGTGTTTGGTCCAATGCATGAATACCTGATTATTTCTTATGTTTGATGAGGGTAAAAATAATTCTTCAATTCAATAAAAGACAATATGGCAATAAAAAAACTCACTTTAGAAGAATATCTCCTTAATATTAACAAAACTAATTATAGCAGCGAATTTTAATTTGGCGTTTTCCGGAGTAATTTACGTTTCCTTACATTGCGTAATTATCACCTTTTGGGCACACGGGAAATCGTTATTAAGGTGATTTTCGATGCACCTGACGTCATGCGTTTATAATTGACGTTTTAGGTACACGAAAGTTGTCACGGCGACGATTTCCAGTGCACTTTACGTTTCCTGACGTCATGCGTTCATTCACGTTCTAGGTACACAAAAGTCGTCACGGCGATGATTTCTAGTGCACGTTACGGTTCCTGACGTCATGCGTTCATTTTTCACGTTTAAGTACACGAACATTGTCACGGCGATGGTTAGATTAGTAGAATACTACTTGCAACATTTATCCAAGCCGACGACTAACCATTTTGTATAGAAAAAAAAAAAAGAATTTGATTTGATTTTGGTCCAAAAAATTGATATAATAGAAGACAATACATGTTCCTTTTTAATCTTGAACCTAAATTCCAATTATTGCTAAATGTCTAAACTATTATATTAGGGCCTATTGGAATTTCTCTTTCAATATTATGCATTTATATTGTATTGCTATAGTACATTAAAAGCATCAGTTGTAATAATATTACGTGGATTGTTTTTTTAAATAAAGTAAATGTAAATGAATGGAAAGAATTATAAATATTTGTTGCTAACATCGTTTTCCATGTCCTGGTACATAGACTACTAATAATTATATATGGAGTATATTATACTTGCTTATCTTAGGTTAATCAGCCGACCTTCCGAAAATAATTATAATGTCTCATTGAATTGGCTAATTATGATACTGATAGTATACGTACAGGACAATGAGTGTCTATTGTTAAGTGAGGTTAAAAATAACTCATTATTCAAGGACAATATGGCAATCAAGGAACCCCAGTTAAGAAGAGTACCTTCTTAAAATTAATAATAATAATTATAGATCATAGCAGTGAATATGAATTTGTCGATTTTCGGAGTAGTATGTACCTGACGTGTTAACAATAACATTTCGGGGTTTTGGCTCACGAAAATCGTTACGACGATGATTTCAGATTCACTTTACGTTTCCTGACGTCATGAGGTTATATTTCACGTTTTAAAATAACTCATCAAGGGCAATGGCAATCAAGGAACCAGCTTCAGAAGAATACTTTCTTGATATTAATAATAGGCCTACTAATTATAGATCATAACATTGAATATCGTTACGACGATGATTTCCGATGCACTTTACGTTTCTTGACGTCATGAGCTTATATTTCACGTTTAAAAATAACTAATTAAGGGCAATGGCAATCATGGAAACAGCTTTAGAAGAATACTTTCTTGATATTAATAATCGGCCTCTACTAATTATAGATCATAGCAGTGAATATAAATTTGTCGATTTTCAGAGTAGTATGTACATAACGTTGTGTTAATATTTCGATGATTTTCGATGCACTTTACGGTTCCTGACGTCATGAGTTTTATTTCACGTTTTAAAATAACTCATCAAGATCAATGGCAATCAAGGAACCAGCTTTAGAAGAATACCTTCTTGAAATTAATAATAGGCCTACTAATTATAGGTCATAGCATTGAATACACGAGGTCGTTGATTTCAGGAGCAGTTTACCGTTCCTGACGAACATTTCAGGTTTTGTCACACGAAAATCTTGGCTACGATGATTTCCGAATTACTTTTCCTGACGTGACGCGATGCGTTGACATTCCATGTTGTTTTAAATCGTCAGAACAAAAATCGGGTTTAAGCGCCCACCCCCCACCCCATCACAATCTCGGATCCGCCATGATTACTAAGTATGATTAGGCTATTATTTTTTGCTAATATCGTTTTTCTATGTCCTATTACATATTTAAAATGAGCTACTTATACTTGGATTAAGTTATACTTTCGTATCTGAGATTGATCAAAGGACCTTTCAGAAATAATTATAATAGTCTTACTGATATAGGTACAGGAAATGTTGAGTAGGCCTATGTATTTCTAAGTATGATTATTTTTGTCAATTGCTTAGTATTCTGTACGGATTTGGGGGGGGGGGGGGCAACCGGCGCGCGCCCTCTATTATTGTCAAAACGTAGTTGCGCTCCCGCCCCCCTTATATTAGGTGCGCCGGGTCAAAAATTAACAACAAACACCCAAAATAACGACTAAAATCCACCACCAGAGCACAAAATAGGGGAAGTGAGCTTTTTTGCTCGTCAGGATAAGCGTAAGAACCACGCCCACCCGGAATTTAAAAGTGCGCCCCCCCCCTTTCGGCAGACCCTGGATCCGCCCCTGCATGAATAGGTGGTAATTATTTTTTACGTTGAAGGATGTTAAACGAGAATTCATAAATCAAGGACAATATAGCAATCAAAGAACCCACTTTACAATAATACCTTTTAATATATTAATACTAATTATGCATCATAGCAGTGAATACGAATTTGTCGATTTCCGGAGTACAGTAGTTTACCGTTCCTGATGTTGCATTAACATTTCAGATTTTTCGCTCACGAAAATCGTCACGACGATGATTTTGATGCTCTTTACGTTTCCTGACGTGATGCGTTAACATTTTACGTTTTTGATCAATTCAACTGGTTACGAATGCTTTCCGGTTTACTTTACGTTGACTGAAGTTGAGTTAGCGTTTCCCATTTCTGGTACCATGAAACGTGGTATCATTGCTCTACAAGGTCGCCTTTACCATTGGAGCAATTGTTGGGAAAATTATGTTTTAAGTATTATATTTATGATTTTCATGTAATGGCCCAAACGGATTTTCTTGTAAAAAATATTTTTTTACCTATCTGTGAAGAATAATTTGAAATATCTTCTACAGTTCTATTGGAAAACTTCGATTTGTAACAGCTCCTCAGGCTGATTTAGATAGGGAATTTGTTAAAATCTTAGGTTTTGTGTCGTTTGAAGCTCGTTTAATGCTCTCTCACTCGTAAACTATTTCTTTATTTGTGCTGGCGCAATTGAATTCTTGGAGAGAATTTAATAAGTTTGGATCTGATATAAAACTTGGTATGATTGGTTGGGTAGTTTTATTGGAGAATTAGAAAATATAAAATACATCTAATCAAAAATTCAATGTTATCGGCTACTATAATTGTGATGTCACCTTGGTTCACTGAGTTCGGATAGCAAAAGATAAAAACTGGTGAAAACGTTTTCATATGCGAAAATCGTCAAAAAGATTATTTTTTTGTATACTTCATGTTTCCCCACGGTGTGTTCACATTGTTTTACTGTGAAAGTTAAAGTGTTTTCGGTATATGATATTCGTTCAAACGATGACGTCTACTGTGTTTCACGTTTCCCGACGTTTCGTTCTCACATCGTTTTTGGTACACAAAATTCGTCGATGATGATGAATTCCAATTTACGTTACATGATGTGCTGCGTTCTTGTTTCCCGTTTTTCATGACACAAACCATTGCTTTATGGAATACGATGAAGCACTCATCAAAGATGACGTCTGAACATTTTGTATGAAATACTGTTTTGAAGTCTCTACACATTTAAATTTTATAGAAGACAATACATGTTTTTTTTAAACATTGAACCTGAATTCCAATTCATTGCTGATTGTTATTTATAGTATCGGCATTTATGTTTAGTATGAAATTGTATTATAGTAATAACATTAAAGTACCATATGTAATAATGACTATTGAATGAATATTTTCAACAAAATAATATCGTCGTAATTTCTGTGTATTCTCTTAACATAAGAGAGTGAAAATTCAGTCTTTGCGGATTGATCTGAGAGACCACTCTAAAAAGAATGAAAATCACCATTCGTTTGAAAATTTACTCTCTAGGAGCGAAATCTCTTTTGCAGAAAATTCACTCCACAAGATTGGATTTGGAGTGCAGAAAATTTACTGAAGAGTGGCCCCTCAGGTCTCACTTTTTAAAATTCACTCCAAGGGTGAATATTAACACTTCATTTCATTTCATTTATTTATTCACCAATAGAAAAACATGGTAAGGGACAGCTAAAGAGTAAAATCTATGACACG